>JANHFO010004502.1:82385-96074 GCA_032468095.1 Pareas carinatus
ACGCCAGATAACAGAAATATTTCTCTTGCTGCCTCTTTTCCCGAGTCATCCATTAAACCGCCCGGCAGGCACTTCCAATGGGGTCACGAAACGTCTCGCAAGAAAACCACCCAGCTCAGAGGGTGCCAGGGACGCCTTATTTCTATTTATTGATATATATTTTTTTCCAATTCTTGTTTAAAGCCACTCTGGATCAATCGACACACAATCTACTGACTACACAACAGAGAGATGATGCACGAAGCATCTTTTATTAGTGTGTCGTGAGAGTGCCCGATGGCTTCTCTAAATATGCCCTCTGTTTCGACGAAACGTTTCAACCTGCCCGCCTTATTGTTTTATGCCAGTCTTTTATCGCTTGAAAATCTAAGGCGGTGCTTAGATTTATTTCTGTTCGGAATATTATTATTTTTCCTTTTCCTTTTCCCTTTCCTGGTCTGCGCTGCCTCGGTTTTGGGCCAAGACCAGAGTCGAGTTGCTTTTGAAGCTTAGCCAATCCTTAATCCGCTGTGTGATCTGGACTCTGTCCGTTGGCACGTCGCGAGCGAGCGGACACACAACCGTCGTGTTTTCTCAAAGGTCTGCCTTGGCGGGACTCAGCCAAAGGCAGGAGGAACAAAGCCTCCGAAATTCTGCTTTGGCACGTTAACAGAGTGGGGTGCCCGGGGGGGGGGGGGGGCATAGAAATTTCATTTCCTGCTAATAAAGCACCAGGAAGTGTTTCTTCGGCCTGATCAAAGGCGGGCAAGTCTCTTTATCTGTAACTAGACCCAAGGGCAATATTTCCCCCCCCCCGAAACGTTGTGTTTATAAACAGAGGGGTTGTTTTTGTATGCATCCCGCAGGGCGGGGAGTCCTCGACTTATGGTGGTTCGTTTGGGAGCCGTTTGAAGTTACGACAGGGCCAGAAAATGTGACTTGGGACTGTTGTTGTTTTTTTCGCACTTGAGGCCTGTCCCCACGATCAAAATATTGGGCGCTCGGCAACAGACCCGTATTTATGACGGTCGCAGCTCCCTGGGGTCGCGTGTTCCCCTTTTGCGACCTTCTGACAAGCAGGAAGCCAGCTTCGCTTAACCACCGTGCAACTTAGCAACTGCGATTATTCACTTAACAACAGTGGGGAGGAAAGCCATAAAATGGGGCAAGACTCACTTAACCGACGTAAATGTTGGGCTCCCTCGTCATAAATTGAGAATGACTTGGAACTGAACAACCATGTTCCTCGCTTAACAACGGCAGCGTTTGAAACTTGTATTGGCAGAAGGCAGACACACTCCTCGACTTAACTACACCACAATCGAGTCCCAGATTTCTGTTGATAAGTGAGGCTTGGTCCCATCTGGCGACCTATTGTTAAGTGAATCACGCCAATCTTAAGTTAGCAACATGGTTGCTAAGTGAGTCTAGCTTCCCCCTCACACTTTGCTTGTCAGATGGTCGCCAGAGGGGACCCTGCAACCGTCATAAATAGGAGTCAGTTGCTGAGCGTCCAGAATTTTTATATTTATTTATTTCAGAGAGAGAGGGAGAGAGAGATGGTAGAAAGACAGCAAGATAGCTGATATAAGGAAGTAGGTAGACAAACAGACATAGATTTATGTATAGCTAGATTTGTGTGTGTGTGTTATGTATGTGTGTGTGTGTATATGTGTGGTTAAATAATAATAAATACAGGCAGTCCTCGACTTACAGCAATCCATTTAGTGACCATTCCAAGTTACGACTCTGAAAAAAGGGACTTAGGGTTGATTTTTCACTCTCAACGACCTTTCCTTCTTTTTTTTTTCTTTTTTTCCCCCTCCCCTCCTCTTTCCCGGGTCCAGTTATCCTGGGCAACCTCCAGCAGGACGATGGGCTGAAACCGGCAAGCCGTCTGGCCTCTCCCGCCACCGTGATGAATTCCCGGAAAACCCCAGCACTGCCTCCCTCCTCCTCCTCCTCCTCCTCCTCCTGCCCCTCCCCCCATCTCAAGGCGCCTTGCATACCATCTTACCTCCTCCAAAACGCCGAAAAACAGGTAAAACACCCCCGGAAACCTTTAGAAGATCGTATGGCAACCATCGCCAGGGGGAGCTTCTATCATGTCCGTCTGACCCGCCAGCTGCGGCCCTTTCTAGATCAGGACGCCCTACGCACAGACACTCAAGCCCTGGTTATCTCTCGTCTGGACTACTGCAACGCTCTCTACATGGGGCTCCCCTTGATACGCACCCGGGGACGCCAGGTAGTCCAGAATGTGGCCGTGCAGGGGATTATGGGAGCGAGGGGGCGCTCCCATGGAACCTCTCTCCTGCGCGAGCGGCACTGACTGCTGGTGGTCTTTCGGGTGCATTTCAAGGTGTTGGTAACCACCTTTGAAGCGCTCCATGGCAGAGGGCCCAGTTACCTGCAGGACCGCATTCGACCCGCCGACCCACACGCTCCCACAGAGCGGGCCTCCTCAGGGTGCCGCCGGCCAAACAATGCTGGCTGGCGACCCCCAGGGGGAGGGCCTTCTCTGTGGCGGCCCCCACCCTCTGGAACGACCTCCCCGTAGATATTCAAAGGATCTCTGACCTCTGTGTTTTCCGCCGTGCTCTTAAGACACACCTTTTTGTTCTGGCAGGTCTTGCCTAGCCCTGCCCGCCGCCTCCATTCCCGATTTTAATGAATTAGATTTTAAATTGTTTTTAAGAATTCGGTATTTAAATATTTCCAGTTTATAATATTTGCTTTTGTTTTAATTTTATCTTTGTACTGTACTGTTTTATTGTTGGCTGTAAACCGCCCTGAGTCCGTTGCACGGAAAAAGGTGGTATATAAATATAAATATATGAATAAGTTCTTTAACATTAGGACTACTTGGCACTGCAGTTTTGAAGAACAAAATATAGTTCAGAGTATGCAAATGAATGGAAATAAACTCACCGGCAATTCTTTTCCCAGGATCCTGCTATAGCTGTAGGATTCCTCTAGAATGACACAGCTGCTTCCAGGAGTTGCAGACAGATCTTCCAGGAACCCTGTCCTACCCTCTAGATCACATTTTCTTCTTTAAATCTGAAATGCTGCCAGCCTTGTTGAGCACAGTAGAGACATGATGACAAACTATAATCCATAAGCCTTTATAATTTTTGTAATAAGTGAATTTACAAATTATGACTTGCCACTGGGAATGTTTGGCTCTTTTGAAATACCTCTATAGGGATACAGTCACAACACAATCCGACTTGCAAGATTCTCTTACTTTAGCCAATCTTAATAAAAAGTAGCTTTAGCCTTCCTGTAGAGTTGATTTTCTGGTCTGCTTTACCTAGTGGGGCTGACAATACCCCTCACCTTATAATTTGGCCCCCAGGGAGAAGGGAAGTAGTTGTCCCTTCTCATGCCATCCCATGGGGTATTGTGCCTGAATCTGCCAAAACAACAATCGATTGATTTGACATCTTTAATAAAAGTTGGTTCCTTTGACATGGGAAGTGGTAAAAAGAAAGTATAAGAGAAGAAAAGTTGGTTTACAAATCATACTGAATTGTAACTCTTTTGTTTAATTTAGTTTAAACAAGTTGCTTGAAACATTAGTTAAATAAAATATAATTTGGAATGATGTGTGATCAGAATATGATAAACCTTGACATTTTAGCTTGTATAGGTTGACATCACCCTGAAGACCTTTCTAAGTGGTCATTAAGCATCAACATTCACTTTGAGCATATGATCAACGTTAGCCTTGTCACAGAATCTATTATTGAATGGTTAGTGGAGATGGATTTGTCTGTTTAATGGATGAAGATCTTAATGTAGTCTTCAGATTAGGTTCATTAAGTGTCATCCATATGAGTCAGAAGGTCTGCTGCAGTGTTTGACAAATCATAGTTAATGTATCACTTTGCCCCCATAGATCGCTCCCAGGAACTTGACAAATCGGAGTGCCGATAGAGTGAACTCTGAAAGCAAACAAATTTTCTCAGTATGTTTTTGGAAAATGAATCTGTATGTGTTTGAGGTGACTTCTGATCACGGTCATGGTTTAGTATGATATCTTGAAAATGAAAGCACAAAGTAATAATATATGATAAGTAAGATAAAAGAACCCTCTTTATTGCACTAAAATCCTAGCAAAAAGTATGCGTTGATTTTTTTTTTTAAAAGTGAGCTGATTTTTACAGCAAAGATGGAAGAAATAAATCTAATTTCTATTATTTGTAAGTTATGGACCCATGCTGTTTGTTAGTCTGTAAAACAATACTTTAAAAAACGGGTATTCTTTTTCTGCTGCTTGACTTGTAGTGGTTCCACATTATATCAGATACATATGAGCTGAACAGGCAGCCATTTCTGGCAAATAAAAGGGGTGTCTGAAGGTGCTCTTTTTCAGACAGTTCTCAGATGCATTCACCAAGAGGTGGAGCTTGAGAGCACGGCTGAGCTCTCATTGGATGATTTCACAAAACTTTTCCTCTCTTAGTCCCAGCCCCCTTTTCTTCTTTTTGAGAAGTTCATTTTGCTGCTTCTCAAACAGGCACGTCATCTAAATCTTCAAAGATTTAGGTTGATATCATGGGTTCCGAAGCTGATGATTCCAAAGAAGGTATGCTTTTTAATTTTTTTCTCCCGAGGGTTTTTTTTTTAACGGTTGCTTTCCAGAGCTGCTTCTGGCAGCAAAAAGAGATGATGAATAGAGGTTTGTATTTGCTGTAGTACTGAAACTGTTTTTAGGGGAGGGGAGAGAAAGCAGAGGAATCTGAAGACAACTCGCTGCATTTCACTAAAAATGCAGCAACTAAGCCCTTGACACCAAGGATGTTTTGTTCTTTGTAGAATGACAAGCATAATCAAAGTGTATATTAGAAGCTCTGTGTTGCCTCTGTGTTCAAGGCAACAATGGCTTGAAAAGGGAAGACATACGTTAGTTTGAACACCCTCTGACTTTTGTAAAAGGAAGTTGTGTAATTCAGAGAACTGAAAGATCGTTATTTTAAGAAGGAGCTTTGGAGAAAGAGTTTTACTGGTTGATGCATGTTGAATTTAATAGCAGTATTTCTGTGTCAAAGTTTGTCAAAAGGGAAATATCCTTCCTTTCTTTCCATGGTATGATGAGCATGTGGAAGATCTGGAAACGGTCCAAGAAAACTGAATATTTACCAGTGTTAATGTGGGTTGGGTTGGGAAATGACTGGTGAGGGAAGACTATTTATTTATCCTGAAAATTTAATGCAATAGCCTACTTAAGTCCAAAGAGAGAGTAAATATTTCTGAAAATGTGAACATAGTTTAAACAGCTCAAATTTCCTGATTTGTTAAGAAGCCAGAGAAGCTGCTGGTATAAACCACACTAATCAGATCACCAGTTGATAGTGAATTAAGAAGCTTCAAAGTATTGCAGAGAGCTGCTTTCGTCTAATCTGACAATCCCCACAATAGTAATATTTTCCACATAATATCTAATGTGAGTTAAAAGTGTGTTTGTTTCTGATTCAAGCTATTTGGCTGAGTAAAAGTTGCTAAATTTAGTGTAACTGGTGGAACAAATTTATTCAAATGCTCCCATATGCTAATGCTTTCTGTTCAGGGAAAGGAATAACTGAATCTAAATCCAGATAACTATGCTAAATGCTTTTCCAGTAACTGCTTTAGAATCTAGCATTCCTTTGACAACATGTTCATTTCTCTTGTGTAAGTAAGTAGATGAGTAAGCAACATGCATGTCATGACAAGACAAGTAGTAAGAAGAAAACTTAAAAGCAACCTTGACTTTATCTGCAAATTCAGTTGACTAGATTAGCACAGTTATCTGTGTTCAGGAGAATTATAGTCCTATCAATACCTTGAAGAAATAATTCATTGTTTTTGTTTTTGAAAAACAGTTGAAATTAACACAGGGTAAACACTGAAGAAAAAGTAGTGGTTGCTTTGGCAGTGAAAATTAAATTTATGTTATATTTGTTTTTGTTGTATTTTGCTTTTTATAAATATGAAAGATAAGGTTGTAATATTTTAATAAGTAGGTGATTCT
The DNA here is from genome assembly GCA_032468095.1 of Pareas carinatus. Lineage (NCBI taxonomy): Eukaryota > Metazoa > Chordata > Lepidosauria > Squamata > Pareidae > Pareas > Pareas carinatus. Next base: position 88,384 of record JANHFO010004502.1, read on the forward strand.
GAAATTCCAGTTCAGCTCTAAATTAATTTCTAGGTTATTTCCCAATTGAGTTGCTGTATGGTTTTACACCTCATGGAAAAAAATCTACGTGGTCACCGAGGCTGACTTCATGGCACATAATCATAATCAAGCTTTATACCACAAAAGGTTTTGAATATATATGTGTCTGATGGCAATATTTTGTATGTCCCTCATGGATGTCTTTTGAATGATACTCCTTCCATTACAAAGCATGCAATTCGTTTTATTTGCCTTTAAATTTCACTGGGTAAGGAAAATTTATTTCTAGAAAAATCTCTATAGGATTACTGTCTTGAACAGGTAGTAACAATGGATGCTTGGTACAGGTATAGTTCTAGGAGATCATCAATCTCATTACCCATTACTTGATATCTTTATTTCTTTGCCTCAACCAGTTGGTTTAGTTGGTTGTTGCTGCTCCTAATTCTATTTCAGCTGTATGACTATTACGTGCATTTTTTTTATTTTGATTGTTTCATAAACTGCTAGAGAACTCATGAAATATATGGGATGAGGTTTTAAAAAATGAAAGCATCTAATTAAAAAGAAAAATATGAACAAGAAAGATTAGCATTAAATACATGTATTAACCATCTTCCAAATGATAAAAGTGTACATATCATTAACTTACATCTTATGCATTTTTACATAACTTCCAGAAAATAATACTCAGATATTAAACTTTTAATGAGTAAAAAAGCAGTATGTAACGCACTGCTGATTCTATTGCTAAAGAGAAATTCTTCTGAATCTTTATAATTGATAGCTAAACAACAGCGCATTGCCAAAGATATGTTTTTATCATATTTTCATTGCATTTTAGTCTATGAAATATTAATAGGATCTTTGTATTTATCAAATGTACGGCTTAAGTGAAATACCTTACAATGTACTATAACACAAATTCTTGTCTTTTAGAGATGGAAAATATTCTGATTGGGACATTCATTTTCGGGTTCATTTTGAACAAATATTTTCTTCTCTTTGGTTGCACTTCTCCTTTGTGAAAAACATAGTAGCCTTACGACTATAACTATTTCAGCTACTTCCTTCCATTTGGAAAAGCTGAAATAACATAATGAAAAGTTGAGACATGCTTTCTAACGTTTATATATATATATCAGGGATTTATAGCCTTTAGTTGGGCCTAATCTGGTCTGCAAGGCCAACCCTACTTAAGTTTCTGTTCCCAGCAGCATGAAATGCTTTAATTATCCTACATTTTGTGATAAAACAACATCAGTTGTTGTTGGGTGATAAAGTTGGAGAGTGATTCTGTTTGAACTGTCCTCCCCTTTCCTTAATTGTAGAAAGCATTGGTAATAAGCTGTTTTTGCAAAGCATCAAGTGGGATGTAAATCTGAGTAAACATACATATAGTTGTAGTATCAGTCTTTAGAATTATTCTGACTTGGTAATTTCATTTCTCTCTAAAACTATCCAATTGTCTGAGTCTCCATGGAATTGTATCCTCTTCATCTTTCTATTTCAGTTATATAATTGTTGTATTTCAAAATCTTTATGTAATATAAAGGTATATGCTTCTGAAATTAGCCTCAACATGAAAAATTGGAGGCATTTAGGGCTTCCAGTTCCGGTTCCTGGCAAACGAGGACCTAGCAGCCGGTTGCTTCAGCTGCGAAAGTCCTTTTCTTCTATTGCATTGAGGGCCTTCAGGACTGAAATCACCCCGGAGAGGCGATTGAAGAGGGAGGCGAAGTTCGAAGGAGCGCTTGGTGACGACCAGTGTGAACCAAACAGCTTTATTTCTATTCTCCAGGCAGCAGAAGAGGCGTCTCCAGGCGTCACAAGCCGGGAACTGATGACAGAAACAAAGATCTAGCTGAAAGTCTACAGAAGTCAAAGCAAGAACCTGCCAGCTTGGTGCTGAAAAAATAAAAACAACAACTTTTATTTACTCTTGTACTTTCTTCAATATTCGTATATTGAAAGGGCAAACGAAAGATAGAATGGATGTGATTTAGTCTGGTGAAGATTTATAAAATGGCCACTGAAAGTTTAAAGGATCGTAAACTGATGTTGGCAGAAAGGGGAACGGATTTGGAAGGCAAAGAGTTGAAATGAAAACTGTAAAAGCACTTGGAAATTGAGAAAAATAATTTGGATTTGTACTAAAAACAAAAGCTTTGGAACAGTACAGGATAAGATTTAGGATTTTAAATTTGAAAATTAGAGATTTGGAGTGGGAAATATCAAACGTTTAAACAAAATGGATTCTAAACAGCAAGAAGAGGAAATGATGCAATCTCCCTTTATGATCAGAGTTTTCCAGATTGTTAAAGAAATAAGAATGCAGAAAGAACTGTTATTAAAACAGCAAACTGAAAAGAAAATTAGGAAAGAAGTTAATAAGGACATTACCAAGCGAAAGAGATTAAGAAAGGGAAGCAGAAAATGAGCTTGTAAAACATCATACAGCTCATATAGGGAATAAGAAAAGGAAAAGTCCCAAAACCTTTCTTAAAAGAATGCAAAAAGAAAAATGTTGTAAAAAACCTTGCCCAAAAAGACATGGAAGTGGACATAAAGAATCAGGGGGAAAAGATGGAAACACCCGAACTGAAGTGATTGGAATCAAACAGGAATTTTGGAAGAAAATAGGTAGGAGATTAAAGATGGAAAGAAGACTCTATAAAGCAATGGCAAAATTACAAGTCTTAATGCTATATGTAAAAGAGATATGGTGGCGGAAGGGTATTGGCTAGAGAAAATAATCATGTTTTAAAATAAGCAAATTTGGAATATAAGCGAATGTATGGAATTGATTATAACTATGATGATAGATTATGGATTGTGGATTATAGAGAAGTTAGAAGGTCACAAAAGGGGAACTAAGGGGGGAAAGATAGAGTAATTAAAATTAATTGTAAATGTTGAAATAAGGTACAATAAGTATAATTAATTGTAAAGGGGATTAAATTTTGGATAAAAGCAGTGAAATGAATGGTTATAGAATGTTGAGTAAGGAATGTAATGTGGTTAGAACATGTTTGAAATGAATTGAAGGTAGAATTTGATATGAAAAGGGAAAAGATAAATTAAATTGATTTGAAAATGTTGGTATGGAAGTAAAAAATGTTTAAAAATGTGTACCTCGAAAAATGAATTGAATTTTTGAAGGAAATTGGTATTAATTTTTTTTAAAAAAAAGACGGATAGTTGGAAGGAAAATTATCAAATTATTGAATTAGAGAATTAAGAAAATAAATTTGACCGATAAATTGTCTCTTAGCCTTCCCTAAATAAAATGGAAAATTTGAGTAAAGTAGATGTTTAAAGTAGTAAAACTTGCAAAGGAAATATAAGTTAAATTTGTTATTCTTAGTCACTTCAGAAGTGGAAAGGAGGAAGTTCAATTTAATAAATGGTAAACACTCTCAATGCTATAGTTGAGAAAAGGGGGAGATGAGAAATGAAATAAAGGTTATAGGTTATAAATATTAAAGGAAAAAAGAAGAAAAGGGAGTAAAAGTAGATTGGGTACAAAGATGATTTGAGTAAAAAGAATTATTTGTTTGAAACCAGGCTGGTTGCTAAGGAAGAAGAGAAGAGGAAGGAGGGGAGAAAGAGAAGAAGGAAAATATAGGAAGAGAACAGGAAGTAGAAAGAGGGTGAAGAAGAGAGGTAAGTTTGAGAGTAAGAGGAATGTTAGGGGATAAGAGAAAAAAAGGTAAAGAAGAGAGATGAGAAAGGACGAAACAAGAATGGAAGTAATTAGAGGATGAGTAAGAGTCTGAGTGTGTAAGAAAGAAAGGAGGAGGAAAAGAAAAGGAAATAGGAAAGAATGAGAAAGGGGAAAAAGAGAGGTGAAGAGATGAGAAAGTAAGGGAAGGAGTTAAAAAGGTGGAAAGGAAAGGGGATAAGGTTTGAAAAAAGCTGGCTGAATAAGATAATAGGAATAAGGGGAAAGAGAGAGGGGATTAAGGGTTAGGCTGAAGTCTAGCTATAGAATTAAGTTTAAGGTAGAGATAGGAATAAGAGTAGGGATAGAGTTAGGGATAAGGTTATGGTGTTTAATAGAGTTTAGGGTTAGTGTTAGGAGGATTAGGAATAGGATTAGGAAGGTGTAATAAGGAATCCAGAGAGAAGAGGAAGGAATAATGGAAAAAGAATGGCGTGGAAAGAACGAAAGTAAAGAGAATGGAAAAAAGAGATATAATCTGGAGAATTAGAGAGAAATTTGGACCCTAAATTTCCTCGCTCCTTACTGAACACATTCTCTCTGAAGAGATTGGAAATCATTTTTGTTAAAAATATAATTTGTGTTAAAACCCCTTCTCCCTCTTTGAATAACTATTGTTGATAGAGATATAAAAATATCTATTATGGATTTTACCTTTATACTTGCTCATATCTTCAGGTCTCTTAAACACCTATTTACCTGTTAAGTAATGAATTTTCCTTGACCATCATTGTATGTTTGTGTGTTTATGTATTTGTTTGTTTAAAATAATTTTTTTAAAAACTAAAAAATCTGGAGGCATTTTCTGGATTTTAGAAATGACGAAAGACGTGGTTTGTCTCTTGGAGGCACTTACTCTCATTTCCATGCTAAAAACACACCTCAGCTTATCAGGAGATGTCCTTCCACATCCATCCAAAGGTTGGGTACAATTGTTCCAGATTCCTCTCAATGCCCTGTACCATTGAAATACACCAGACATTCTGTCCAGCCATCACAAGAGCACAGGAGCCGACTTGAAATTTGGCTTGTAGTGATCCAACCTGACAGTACAAAGACTGCCAATCCCAGTCTTTTTCTGAAACAGGTCTCGGTGTTAGTAAACTTATTAATGAATGTATTTTCTACTATTGTGTGCTAATTAGCAGGTGATTACATAAGCCATCTTCAAATTAATGTGGCCTAGGTTGCTTTATTGTTGGTGCAAGAGCACTCTATGCCTGCTGCTCTGTACAGCTAAAACCTTCTTATGTATTGCTGGAAGTCACATCACATATTTCTAGTGTATAAAATACACTAGAATACATAGGATTTTTTAACCTATAGCCTGATAAACATTGCCTTCTTATTTTCAAGGTAAGCTAAAACAACTTTAAGCACACCTGTGCAGATCAATTCTTAGATAACATTAGATAAGGATTGGTGATTATAGCAAATGCATTATAAAACAGATATAAATGTTAGAGGTGTGATTATGATATTGACTTAATTGATTACTTAAATCTCATGCAAATGATATTCTCCATCTCATCACTTTTATGTTAAATGTTTATCTGATAGTTCTTTAAGGCTGTATGTCATAAATATAGTTCTTGGAGGCTGCATGTTATAAAGAAGCATTTCAAGAGCAAAACTCTGTAATAAACTACTATATTTTGTTGCTTAGTTGTAGAAAAGAGGATGAAACTCTGGTTCATATTTTTAGAAAACAAAGCTGAGAGTTTTGTTTCAACTGGAGAAATAATATATAGGAAGTCCTTGTTTAGTGATCACAAATGGGACCAGTAACTTGGTCATTAAGTAAAGCAGTTTGTAAATGTAACTGATTGTGCTTACAACCTTACTTAAGGATTCCTTTGCTTTACAGACCTGCAAAAGTTGTAAATGTGACGATTAATCATCAAGTTATTTTTGATCACTGTTGTAACTGGAAAAAGTTGCTAAATAAGGCAGTCATTAAATGATGTCTACCTGTATGAGATGAAAGTTCATACTGACTCACAGTTTGGGTGCCAAGGGAGAGAAATCAAAGGAGGAGGGTATGTAAGAAATCTTGAAAGTATGAAACTAGTAGCTAGAATAAGCGTGGACTACAATGAAATCATGGTTCCAATTCTTATACCTCTTTCTTCCCCCTGTATCACACTAGAAGCTGCTCTATTTTGAATGAAAGAAACAGTTTCCACCTGCCTCTTGTTTTGGTATTGAACTGATATCAAATTCATTGATTATGAGCAGTATAAGGACCTGTCCTCATACTTATCTAGCATGGCATAGTTATGGTGGCCATGTTTAAAGGATTTGTGGCCCAATTCATTCGTTGGAGGCCACAAGCCTATAGGAAAGTGTATTAGAATAATAAATTATATACAGGGAAATTTAAATGACAGTTTAGTGCAATTCAGCTAAATAAGAACAGACGACTGAAACCTTAGAAAGCTTCTTGTCTCTGCTAGTATGAATATCCAATGCTTCTTATAGCTATAGTAGCTCAAACCCTTAACCTTTTCCTACTGTTCTTTCCATTAATATACTCTTAGTGCTTGGCCTTGAAGCTAAGTGATTACTGTATTATGGTTTTCTGTATTTGTCAACTTTGGCTTGAGAACCACCATGTGGCTGTTTAATTTTAACACTTGGAAAGGACAGCAGGATATAATATGAGAACAATATGTTTAAAAAAGATGAGGCAAGTCTACTGAGAGCCAGATGATATAGTAGTCAAAATGTTGCATTAGAATCATAGAGTTCTAAGTTCAATAAAAGCTGGCTGGTTTGGAGTAGTCATTATATTTGAGCTTATAGACTTTTCAAATACGTAAATGAAGTATGTGTGTGTTTTAATTTTATTCAGAATAGAGTTTGCCTTGATATCAGAAATCTGAGAAAGTGCAGTTCTTATTGAATGTAATTGAGGCTTTCAAAATCAGTTCTAATTACTAGTTTAATTTATCCAAATCATTACTGTTCACTTTATGACCTTTCCCTTATTTTTCAATTAGTTCTACCAATATACACACACATCTCCTTCCTCTGAAAGGTTAAAAATGTAGTTTTAGTATATTTACAGATCATGTTTTAAAAGAACTTCTTTCAAAAAAGGTAAACAGGAAGAAAATAGTTTCATCACTGTTTTGAATAACTGATTGTTCAGATACCTTGTGTGGTAGGAATGAATAATGAACAAGTTCATGCCATTCTTTATGTATACTATGCTTGTTTCACTCAAATAAACATTCCATATCCCAAAAGCTACCTTTGTGATTTATTTTCAGCAGAAATAATTTTAATGTTGTAAAATCTTGCAAATAAACAGCCAGATGGTAAAAACGAAATTCTATGTAAACTAGAGATCAAGTTATAAGTAATTCTTTCTCAGCAGACTGTAAGCATTCATCTTAATAACAAATGCCACTTTACTTGTTACTATTAGACCCAAGCTATATAATTTTTTTCTAGAACATCAGCTATCATATAAAATAGAACAATCTGTGTAACTCCAATTAAATAAATATATTCAGAATTACATTATCTGTTATATAAGTGCAAAAAAGCTTTTAGATTTATATAACATCTGCTATAGCAGCTACATATTTAAAAATATGATGCATCTTTGACCCATTGGGCTTCTGACAAGTAGGTACAAAAATAACTTGAAGAAGGGTTCTTTGTTGGTCAGAGAGTTATGTCCTCTTTCAACACATTCTATTTACCTTCCTTGTTTTTTTAAATTTTCTCTGCATCCTTGAATTGCTTTAAGTTATATGTGCTCTTAGCATCATAATCTTTAAATAGTATTATTAGTAATAGCCAGTGCTTTTTTGTAAGAAAAAAGGTGCCAGAACTCACATCTTGTGATTTGGCTGTTTGGTGCATTTGGGAGGTGCTTCTAGCGCCTCCCAGTGCTGCCCCACTGGCCGCTCAGCTCCCAACTGGAGTCCTGCCATTTCCTCCCCTCCCCCCCTCC
>JANHFO010004502.1:111674-129784 GCA_032468095.1 Pareas carinatus
ACAGCCTCCTAATATTTTCTCTTAATATATTTTAATGTTTGTGATTATGCTATTTTAATTTGCTGTACACCACCCTGCGTCCGTGAGGAGAAGGGCGGTATAAAAATCTAATAAAATAAATAAATAAATAAAATACATGCCCTTGAATCGGAGTGGGGGTGATGACATATTAGCTGGGCTTACACTCACATGCACACTTAAAACACCGACAGTGTGGTGTCACCACTTTGGCTATGTGTGCTTTTTTATTTCCAGCATTTCCTCCAAAATTCTTCAAAAAGGTCATAAAATGGAAGCCTTATAAGGAGGGAGGGGAAATCTTGATTCTTCTCCTCGCTGTCTTGAGTAGTTTCTGCTGGAGAAGAATCTAAAGCAATTTTCAAAGTAACTGCAATACAGAAAGCAGCGATCCACAGGTGGAGAACATTAGCCATATCTTGCTGTCTAGAATACCTACCTTCCTATTTTTTTATCATACAAACACATGCACACAAACTTATTGTTTTTACGATTTTTATTGCTTTTTTACTTAATAGCAAAAGCAGTCTTTAATAATAATGTAGAATAAATATGGCAAAGATAAAAAACATATTATAGAAAATATTTTAACAGGAAGCTGTACAGTTTTATACATACTTATCTGAGGCAAATATTATTCAAATACTTATATATTTTAATATATTTATATAAATATAATTATCCTATGTTTTATTATTTAACTTTTTACTTTAAATATGTAGAGCTAGTCATTCATAGATTACAATATCATCTAAGGTTGACTCTGCCTTCCATCCTTCCGAGGTGGGTCAAATGAGGACCCAGATTGTTAGGGGCAATATGCTGATTTCTGTAAACCGCTTAGAGTAAAGCACTGTGAAGCGGTATATAAGTCTAACTGCTACTGCTATTGCTAATTGGTATCAAAAAATCAAAGACAATCCATTATATATAACCTGAACAACCGTTATGCTTCCACCTCCTCCTTCCCTTTAACATTCTGTATTTGTCCCGCCTAGAAACTTAATTTTAATCTTCAACTCTCATAAACCGAAGCAAAGTGAACAGAGGGAGGAATATTATGGAACCCGGGGGGCGAGGATCACCAAGCTACCATCACTACAATTTTCTGATGAGATAAAGACATTGTTGTGTACACCCAGAATAGCAGAGTTTGGAGGTACTTAGGGGTCTTCTAGCCCATCCTCCTGATCAAGCAGGAAACCCTATACCATTCTAGACAGATGACTGTCCAATCTCTTCCTGAAAACCTCAAACAATGGAGCACCCACAACTTCAAGAGGCAAGTCATTCAACTGGTTAATTGTTCTCACTGTCAGGAATTTTCTCCTTAGTTCTAGGTTGGATCACTCCGTGATTAATTTTCATCCATTGTTTCTTGGTCTGTCTTCAGGTGCCATGGAGAATACATTGACCCCTCTACTTTGTGGCAGACCCTTAGCGATATTGGAAGACTGCTATCATGTTACCCTTAATCCTTCTCTTCATTAAATTGGACATACCCAAATCCTGCAACTGTTCTTCATATGTTTTAGCCTCCAGTCCCCTAATCATCTTTGTTGCTCTTCTCTGCACTCTTTCCAGAGTCTCAGCATCGTTTTTTACATTGTGGCAACCAGAACTGAATGCAATAGTCCAAGTGTGGTCTTATATTATAAAGTGGTACCACCACTTCAGTGATCTTGATTCTAACCCTCTCTTCATACAGCCTAGGACCGTGTTGGCTTGAAGAGTCACCTTCAAATAAGATGGACAGCAATATAAATTTGATTAATAAATAATAAAGAGCAAAGCTGCTAGCAGGCTGTAGCTTCAGAGAAATGGTCAATTCATTGATTAAACCATCTGTAATATGTTCATAATGCCAATTCAAACAGTAAGCTAAAGCCACATTTTGAATGAAATTACATCACTGAAAGGAATTTGAATTCTGTTAGTAGTGTTATATTTTGCCGTTTGTGTATAGCATCTGCTTTAGCAGATGGTAGCCCTTGTTCAACCTAGTTTGGACCTAGAAGTTATAGAGGCAGGCCTGATTTGAACCTAGATGGGATGCAGCCAGGAAATCTCATGACAAGTCCAAATTTAATCAGTTAGTTCTTTTACGCAGAAGGTAGTGAATCTTCTCAATAGTCCTATTCTTTTTTTCCTTCCTCGTTTTAAATAACTTAATTTATAATCTTCCAATGATATCACTTTCTTCCACTAAATAAATTCCACTTACAGAAAATAAAAAGAGAAAGAGAAAGATCCAAGTCTGTAACCGCACCCGGATTTATATCCCAATGGAAATTTATTCATAATGGCTCCAGCTCAGTCGATTCGCCTCCATCTTCCGAATTTTAGCCCTTAATTTCACGTGCTGCTTGTTTTTTATTTTCTCGGGTGTATCTATTTAAATTCCAATGTCTTAGTACCCCAAATCAATTTGCTCTGGGGAATTTCATTTCTAATTCCCTTTTTTCTTACTGGGATGCTTGCTTCTTATTTTATCTGTTGCTTCCATCTTGATGTTAATTCAATTTTTTCGTAGTCCCTGCCTTAATGGTGACATGTGACATGCCCCCTTGTATCCGCAGAAAAGTGATCGAAACATGATGAATGTTCATGTCAGCCGCCGCTGACATCCTTCTTCTGTTGCATCACCTCTTTGGGCACCTCTCCGGGGTGTCCTAGGACCTCTCAAGGTGCCCGAATAGCGAAAGTAAGAACATTCAGCAGCTGGAGCTCCGACTACCTTGTCCCTATCGGCAGCGACCAGAACCAAAAGCCCCAAAACTATAAAAATTAAAATACCTTTCCTCCGCTCTTTAGGTGCCACACCAAACCCTAACTTTTCTTTTTGTTCCCCAGACTTTAGATTTCAACCAAATTCAATCCTGTATGACTGTCTATAATGGACCTGTTGAGGCATTGAAGCAAACTAAAAAAGAAGCAAAGGATAGTAGACCAGGAAGTGTGAAATGATGAGACTTTTGCCATGTTTTTAAATGTCTTGGGTAGTGAGTTGAACTAAGATGTGGAGCTGAAGCTTTCCAAATGTTTAAGTAGCTCTGAACCAAGACTTCATATTTCTTAATACAAATATAAATAGGAAAAGAGCTTTTTAATTTACCAGACCGGTACCATATTTTAGAACAGTGTTTTTCAACTGTGATCATCTGAAGATGTGCAGACCCCAGCATGGCTGTCTGGAGAATTCTGGGAGTTGAAGTTCTCACATCTTCAGCTAGTCAAGGTTGGGAAATACTGTTTTAGAACACTTTGCTGATGGATGCTGACGGCAAGCAGCCTGAATTATGCTGAAATCTTGAATTAGGCTTTGTGTTCCCAGGTTCACCTTGCAAATTTGTATCATCCAGTCCTGGTTGTCTTAGCAGCTTTGACTGCAGCACCTCTTTACACTAGGTTTTAATTTGGGTTAACAGGTGTTTTTATTCTGTGAGTCAGTGTTTCTCAACCTCAGCAAGTATAAGGTTATGTGGACTTCAACTTCTGAAATTCTCTAGTCAGCAGAATTGCTGAGGTTGACAAACACTGCTTTACAGTAAATTATTAAAAGGGGCTGGAACAGCCTTTGTCATTTTGTACTCAATGTAGGTTACATAAAAAATAAGTGTTTTATGGCAACAAACTCCCAAGTTGGGTAGATTTTGTTGTTTCCTTCTTTTAGATGTTTTTAACAATCTGTAAAATGCCCAGAATTATTGGGAGTTAACCGGAGTTGGGCAGTGTAAGAATTATTTAGAATTTAAAACCATATTTTAAATAATGGAAAAAGGATTTTTCCATTTTTGTTGCTGAAATAACCATAGCATTAAATATTTATTATTGAATGCTTTATATAGCTGCTGTATTCAGCATCTGACTGTGAATATAAGCAGGATAATTTTACAGATAAATGCTAAGTGGAATCAGAATGCTTGCCAGAAACATTAAATGCAAACTTTCTTTTTGAATAAAAATCCAATTTGTATAAAGCTATTTTTGTTTTCTCAGTAACTTTCATGAATTTTGTATTGGCCTTATGAGCAATTTTGTTTACTATTATGCTTTTGTGAGGATTGGAACTCTTAGAATAAGCAAGAACGAAAGTGAATTTTTGTGGAACAAGGTTTTCTGAGTTTTCATTAACAAGATTTGTTAAGAAATCCATTAAGGTGAAATAAGCACTCGGATGAATACTTTTGATTTCAAATGAGAAAGCTGTTATATAAGGGATAGTTCAGGACCATCAGATCACTGCTTGGTCCCCATCCCTTTGGTGACAAGTGAGATGCCTGTTTCTTTAGAGAAGCTGAGCCCACCTGCATCTTGATAATATCCCTGTATAAACATAACCCAAAGCATAATGAATAAAAAAGAAACAAAAATATAAAATAGAAGAAAAATTATTGTACACATCTATTTCATGGCTATATTTGGTGCTTTGTAGTCATTGCTGATTTCTTTCTTGGCAAGATTTCAGAAATAGCTTACCATTGCCTGTTTCCTAGGACTGAAAGAAAGTGACTGGCCCAAGGTCACCCAGCTGGATTTATGCCTAGGCAGAGAGTTTTCTGACTTCTAGCTTCATGCCTTAATCATTCCACCAAACGTGTCATTGATAATCTGTATTTAATTAGAAACAAAAGGAAGAATAGCTAGCAAAGAAAATGACGGCAATTAAAAATGCAAGATCTAGTTGAAATAAATAAGTAATGCTGGAAATGTAAAATTACTGATTTTTAAGACAGTTTTCCCTCAAAGTGGTTCCTTTTAAATGTACAGCAAATAAAAACATAAAAATATCACTTGAATCGATTAAAACTTCTGGTGACTAAATGTATTCTGTCTTATTTGATTGTATTCTGTCGATTCAAATAAATAATTACATATCATTTTTCTGGTTAAAACACTTTTAGGTTTGACCACATGGGGTAGCTGCTGCTTCATAAAATCAGATTTTTTAAAAAGTATCATTCTATTTTGAACTGTTCTCCTGGATGAATTATTTTGTAGTATTATTGCTTAATTTGAAATTTTCTGTACTATTTAGGTAGCTAGCACTCCATAATGAAAAAATGCAGTGTTTTGGAATTGCCTTCTAGAATAAAAATAGTTTGCAAAGGATTAGTAAATTCTTGGACCTGTCAACAGTTGATGCACTTTCAAAAAATCATTGACTTTTGTGCTTATTGTTGCAAAAAGTTTGTCCAGGGTTTAAAACATATATTTTTATATTCAGCTTCTGTATCCAATACACAACTGCTCTCACAAATGTTTTCCCATTGTTTTCTTACTTATCAAAAATATGAATTACTTGGTGATTTCTTAAGATTCTTCAACTCAAAGTATTTTCTCCTATTCCAGGAAAGAAAGATTGGACTTGTTGTGTGGGACAGTCTTTATGTATTCTCTCTGAAAATCTTTTGATTTGAATGGGCTATAAAATCTGTGCTGTAAAAATAAATCATTAAGGATTATCCGTATAAAAGTATATTAGGTCTGAGCCCTGGTTGAAAGCAACAACTTCTTGGACCTGGTGGACTTTGAGCTGTTAGCAAAGAAAATGAAAGTGTAGCACTACAAGTAGTCATTGACTTATAATTAAGCTTGGAATTACATTTCTAAGTCATACTGGTCATTAAGTGAATCGCCATATGCCTGCATCCAATTTTGCTGGAAACTGGATGCCAAATTGCTTAATATCTGCAAAGCTGCCACAACAATAAAGAGACCACTTCAGATAGCAGTTTCTGGAAAGAGATCCAAATATTAACAGTATGTTCAGTATAAACTCTCTTTCTTAAGAGAAAGACTTGGTTCAGTTTTCTGCAGGATGGCAACTACTTACACTCTTGACATACCTTCGTAGGAGATGCTAGCACGCCTGGCACTTGGTCTTACTAACTTGAAGTCTGAAATTCACACATTCATTACATCATCTGGAAGTTGAGTTATAGCAACTGAATCTCTTTTCTTGTTGATTTGAAACATTTTGCTGCTTATCCAAATAGCTTCTTCAGTCTGGAAGGTAAGTCTTGAATAAGCATTGAAACGTTTCAAATCAGCAAGGAAAGAAATCCAGTTGCCATCACTCAACTTCCAGCAAGTCTACCTGAATAACTAAGAATCTTCATTGCCATTCATTACAGCATAAAATCTTCACTATACCAGTGAAGCAATGCCTGAATGATAACAGAAGACTGCAGAGAATGACAGCTATGTTATCTAAGTACTGGTTGGACTCAATTTCTCTGTCTCTCTTTGTCTTTTTTATATCTGCCACAGTGAATGATCTTGGAGGTGACATCAAGGGACATGGAAAGAGTTCTTCAGCTGCTGACAGAGTTGTTCAAGAAATACTAGCCAAAGGTGGAAAAGCAGTAGCTAATTATGGTATGGTTTCCCCCACTCTATCCCAGTGAAAAATATCTACATATAAATTATAGCTTAATTATACAATGGTGCATGCTATAGATCTGGAGAAAAGCATATGCTATTCTATCATTGAGGAGATTGTGGTAAATGATAAACAAAATGAAATCAGAAAGTTTCTTAAAGTTTTAAATGACTGTCCCATTATTAATTATTTTGATCAAAAGAAAGTGGTTATTTCACCACTCAGAGAAAGATCCGATGTGCCTTGAATTGCATGATATTTAGTAGATTCAAGGATTGTTTGTGATTGCAAATCCATGTTATATACATATGAAGTATTGAGCTATGATCCATAATTTCAAAATGTGATTCATTTTAAAATGAGATTCAATGTCCATTATATTTTTATTCTTTGTTATGTTGTGATGTTTGGTTTTGAAATATGTATTATAGAGATGCATTGCATGAAAAAAAATATGTGTAGAAATGATGCCTCTATTTTAAAATCTTGGGGATTTTTAGGGAAGAATAGTATATTTTTTAGTTTGTATATATTCATTGTGCTTCACAGAGTTTTATGTTCCCTTAAAGATATAATAGTGCACACTTAAACTTTGCACATGATATACTATGCAGTTGAGTGACTTGTTACAATTCCCCCTCTGTGAATATAGCAAATATCATGTGCCACTGTATAATATGTGCTGTTGTTGATGCATTCTTGAATCTGAAAAAATATTTTGTCTTTTGAAGGTAACGGCATTCTCCTAATGTCATATTAAACCCTATCTATGTGTCATTAACAATCCTTGTTTTTCCAACCATAAGACAGCTTAGATACAAACAATCATTTGCAGATTTACTGCTTGTACCACAAGTAGATCCACGTAGCTATTTATGTAGTCATTCCTGAAAGGCATCTCTTTGAGATAGCATATTTTGGGGAGAAGGGGACATAACTGGGAAATGAGAATATTGACTTTTATGCCTAAACCTAAATTCCCCCACTCAAAAAAAAGAACATTTAGAATACAAATCAGTATTTCTTTCCCCTGTGTAACCTATCTTCCTAACCATAGCTACCCACTTTTGTTAGTAGTACCCCAGGGAATCATGAATACAGCTGAAAGATTTCAGTAGCTGCAGTCATAGGAACAACTTCTGTCTTTATATATCATGAACTTGCTATTGATGGTAAGTGCATACCAATGAATAACGTGCCTATGAAATAAAATATTTGTACAGAATATTCCCTCAAGATTACATTCTATTACCATTTCATGTTCCCTTCCCATTGTGCTAGAATCTCCGTCATTTCAATAGATTTTGATCTTTGTGTTTCTTTATTTCCTATTGTGTTTTCCCCTCAGATTCAGTGGAAGCTGGTGAGAAGCTTGTGCAAGCTGCTCTGGATGCTTTTGGGAAAATAGGTATATTTCAAACAGAAGCATAGCATGTGGGATTAGATAGCTGGAATCTCCTTACTTTCATTCTGTATTATTGCCTGTAAAAAATGGAGCAACCTATTATTCAGGAGAAATTCTGCCAGAACAAAGGAATGACTTTATTAAGCTCTTTAACAAATTACAGTACTTTTTGAAGAAATCTGTAATGACTTCTACTAGTAGTAATCAAGATATTTTCTTTAAGATGAGTTCTCTTAATTTTTTTCTGGTTTGCTTTCTTTTCCATTTGCAATACTTTTTTTGATATTATTAGAGTTTTATCATTGTCAACATAAAGTTCTGTCTTAGAAGAAATTGAAGTTCCAATGAAATCAAGCAAAGTTGCTTTGTTCATGAAAAGACCTCTCCATCAAGTAGAGGCATGAGCAAAATCAGAAAAATATCCTTTTTGTTTGCTCATTGATGGAAACAAAGTAATAATAAAGTGTCCTCATAAGAATTTTCACTTTTTCATTCTAGGCTACACGTATGCAAAAAACATTATGATTATTCTTTTAGATAAGATCTTTTCCCCACTAGCAGCACTGCATATTTATCTTAAATTGAATTGTGGCCTGAAACTTGGGCTTGCTGTACCAGCAAATAGTTGTGACAGCATGCATCAGCATGTTTTTTTTAATTTATTTTATAAATCTTACTTCATAGAGATACAAATGCATTTGAATTACAATGTTAAGCATGTTTAACTTATTGCAAAAACCAAGCAAATGACTGCTGCACTTGCCCAGAGTTTTGAAACTATTAAATTCATTCTACAAAAAATAGAATGGCAGAGGTTATTTTTACTGCTAAAAAATTATCATAGTTCAGTCTTACTCAGTGTCAAAAGTGTTTGTCAGGCTTTCATAACCACAATAATACTGATTCCTTTATTGATTTTGGTGAGAGCAAAATGCAAATATGTGTTAATCAGTGTTAATCAGTGTTATCCTTCATGTCAGAAGCAAGAATAGATAGATTTGTTTCTTAATAATTTTGTACGGATTTATTTTGCAGATATTTTGATCAATAATGCTGGGTAAGTTGATATGACTATTCTTTTTTTCTTTTTCCAATACACTGGAATATTTTTGATTCAATTTATGGTAATTTTCCTCTTCTTTTTTCCTCTTTGACATGTAGGATCTTGAGAGACCGTTCATTTGCTAGAATCAGTGATGAAGACTGGGGTAAGTTTATTATGTACCATAGTCCATTTTTAAAATAAATGTATTATGTACTTAATGTACTTAATGCCTTTTCAAGGTATGGATCAGTGATGGAGAACCTATGGCACACATGCCACAGTGGGCACGTAGAGCCCTCTCTGTTAGCTTGCGAGCCATGTTGCCCCAGCGTTGCCCCAATGCTGAGCATGCTCAGAAGAGAGTAGTGGTGCCGAGCAATGATGTCACATGGCCATGTGCATGCTCAGAAATAGAGTAACGGCGCTGGATGGTGACATAATGAGCCAGGATTCATTAGCTGCAACTCATCCAGGCACCTGGTGCCTAAAAAATTAACCATCACTGGTATCGATTTATTCAATGGCTTGAATTTTTTCTAGATATAATTCACAAAGTTCACTTGAGGGGATCCTTTCTGGTAACCCGAGCTGCATGGAACCATATGAAAAATCAGAAATTTGGAAGGTAAGTAGAGATGATTGCTCACTAAACGTATATACTGATCAGTCCAAGACCTAGATTAGCCACAGAAAAAGTGATTTGTGATTATACTGTACCAATATCTATTTCTCATAAAATCTCCAGCATACAAAGCTACATCTAATGTACAGTTTTTATTTCTACAAGCAATCAAACTGTGATAGAATTGTTCATATATCTGAATATTATTAGATTTTTTTTAAGCAATAGTATAGTTATAGATATCAACATCGGGTAGCATTTAAAGTGTTGAAAAAACTGCATTCTTTATCTATAATCTTTCCCACAGCCATATAAAATTCATTTTCCATGTTGTAACTGCTGGAACTGAAACTGGAAATATTGCCTAAGATTTCCAACTGCATTCTAGAGTTGGGGTAGCAGAGAAAATGCTATGGTAGATGGTTTCTTACTGGGTGCTGCAGTAGCTTGAAAAAGCAGCATGAGGTCTACCACAATGGTATCTTTCACAATAGTGTTTAATTAGAAGCATGGAGTCTAACCCATTCTGACCTTTTATGATATTATGAAAATTGTGATTAGCCATGGCTGAAATCCACAAGGTGGAGATTGTGGCAATGAAGATGCTGGATTCTGGAAATGCTATATGCCATATACATTGGAAGCTGTTTTTAACTAGGCTTTTCCATTAGCCGCAAGGCCAAAACATGTTACCCCAAAAGCAAGAGTAGCTCTCAGTAAGGACCAAGAGCTTATCTTGCTATTTGGGTGAAATGCTAGTTCTCTGAATAGTTTAACTGCTTTAAATGTTGATAGATCAAATCTAAAGTTGAATATCTTTTCAGGAAAAGAGGCTTTTCCACATCACATTTCATCAGTATCATTGCTTGCACCTAATCACATTTAAATTGGATACAGTTTAGAAATAATGATCACATTACAGAAGAGACTTCTGTTTTTATTTTGTCTGCATTCACTTTTGCATATTCCTTTTGTAAATTGTTTTCTATAAGTTGTTCCTAAATAAGGAACGTGGCTTTTTTTCTTGCAACTCTTTGATGTTATTTTGTTCTACATTCAACTAGTTTTCATTACCAATAGTAAATTTATTTGTAGTAAAGCTCTGTGAGTGAACTAGGGCATATCTCTATATTCAGTATTTATGGAACATAATCTTTGTAGTCAGTGCATGCATATCAGCTCTTTAAAGACATTGGATTAAATATTGTCTGATGGTAGTCACGGTAACATGCTAAATGATTCCCTTAAACATATCTTCTTCAATATTTTTTATGAAGCTTCCTAAGGCAGAATAAGATAAGATATTGAAAACAGCTTATTTTCTACTTAGGAATGTTCACTGACATTTTAAGACTTCGTTAAATTGCAATGTTATCTAATTAGCAAAAAATTTTATATCATTTTGCTGCTTTTTATAGGGAAGTTAATGAATTGAGCCCAATGTTCTTTCATGTAGTACCATCAAATTCTATTGCTTTTACTGTTGCATTCCCTTTCAATCTCCCATCAGACTTTTTGTTGCTGTATTCTAATCTCAGCATTTCCCAATGTTTGTTTTCAAGAATAGTCATGACTTCCTCAGCTGCTGGAATATATGGGAACTTTGGTCAAGCTAATTACAGTGCTGCCAAACTTGGTCTTTTGGGATTGGCAAACACACTTGCAGTTGAAGGCAAGAAGTACAACATCCACTGTAACACAATTGCTCCCACAGCAGGCTCCAGATTGACACAGACAGTTATGCCTCCAGGTAAATAATTGTAAATGTTCTCAACAAATTATCTAGAGTGTATGATAAAATATCTTTTATGTTCTCTACTCCTGATGCTTGTTTTTGTATAAATTTCATTTTCCCTAGCCATGGTGGAAGCCCTCAAACCAGAATATGTGGCTCCTCTTGTCCTTTGGCTTTGTCATGAAAGATGTCAAGAGAACAGTGGACTGTTTGAGGTAATATACATGCACTGTTCATTCCTAGCAATGGACCTTGCATCCATCATATTCTCTCTCTCACCGTACATGTTCACCCTATAAGTCTAATTCCATACTCCAAATAACATTCCATTTACAGCCAAAATGGCAAGGATCACAGGGAAGACAGAAATATTACTAGACCTGAAATAATTTCATTTTTTGCAGAAATATGAAATTTTTTAGAAAATAATCTTAACTAAAACCCCTAAGAATGAATGTACTCAGAAGCTAAATAATGCTGACTGATTGTTGAGCGGGAGAAACTGACGAGACAGGATGCAAAATTCAAGAACAATGCTTGGTAATATAAGAAACTAATGCCTTGCCTTGTTGTAAAGCTGGTCATGTATTGGCTGATTTGAACTAAATGTGAGGGCAATTTGGAAAAAACCCCTCTGGTTATCAATGACAGACACTCGCAGATACAGAACTTTTATTATACATGTTAGAATACTAGATTACTTTTTGACACAATTGCTATTCAAATTTTGGCACTTTTCATAACGTCTTATAAAGTTTGAAATTCCTTCTGCAAGGAAATTTCCCTCCTGGTAATGAAGCCACCATATATCTTGAAGCGTGCTATCATCATCTAAGCGGTGCGATGCAAGCTTCAGGGCATACTGTCTTCTTATGCTTTGGTTCATGTTAAATGCTCACCCGCACCCCCTAGGTGCACCCAAGAACTCTTGAAGCAGTTCAGTTGGGATATTTTTGATCATCCCCTGCTATAGCTCAGATTTGGTGCCGAGCAACTACCACCTCTTCTGGTTTCATTCTCAGGATGGAGATTTCTTTGAAGAAGAAATTTCAAACCTTGTAAGACGTTATGAAAAGTGCCTCAATTTGAATGCCGATTACGCTAAAAAGTAATGTAAAGTTGTAGTTTTATAATGTGTATAATAAAGTTTCTGTATCTGCAAGTGTCTGTCATTGATAACCAAAGAAGTCTTTTTTCCCCAAATTGTCCTCATATAATCATGGTGCCTTTTCAGCTTTGTATGGAGGTAAAAAGTAAATGCATATTTTGACCTATTTGAACTAATCTATTGTGATTGAATGGGTACCACTTCCATATTATTTGTTATCCAGTCTTCATTTTCAGTTTTCTTTGTAAGTTATGTTGATTTTTAAAACTTTATGTTACAGGTTGGAGCTGGGTGGATTGGAAAATGTAAGTCTCCTTGTTTATTTGATCTAGTCAGAAAGAATCTGAATTTGATACAAAATCCAAACTAATGTGTTAATTTAGGATATAATAATAAGTCATTTCATTTTAAGAGTGGTAGAATTTCAGGATAATTTCACTGACTCTTCATCGGAGGCTCCTGCCCTTGGTCTATTTCTTACTATATTAGGATTGGATTTTGCTTGTTTACTTTTTTTATTTGGTTAAAGAAATAGTTGGTAAATGTAGTTACATTTGCTTAAAATTCACAGGAGGGGGGCGGTTGTCAACTTCTTTTTTAAAAAAATTCCACCATTATTTGTTCTTAGTTGTCAAAATGGTTCTGGTGTCCAACATAAACAAACAATGTTCTGATGACAAATCAAGAAAACCTACAGCAGATTCATATTCATTTTGGAATAAATACTCTATTCGGAGTTCTCAAGAATATGCACAGTATGCTAAGTTTCAATTTGGTATCAGCAGGGAATATAATTCATGCTTTGTTTTGATCAGAAAAATCTAACATTTATAAAAGAAACTAGTGATGCAGCTACACCTGAATGACTATTTTTAATTGGCATTTAATACCCTTTCTAAATACTATTTGCTTAGTACGCTGGGAACGATCTCTGGGAACCGTTGTCAGGGAGAAGAACCACCTAATGACACCAGAAGCTGTGGAATATAATTGGGAAAAGATTTGTAATTTTGATAACGCCCAAACACCTCAAAATATTGAAGGTACAAGGAGCTTTAAATTCATTACATACTTTGTAAGGTTAGAAACTGTAAATATTACAGTATGTAAAAATAACAGTGCATGATGATTTATGTTTATTTCAATATTTGTCTGTGTGTGTATTATAATCCGTAAACTGCTTACAAATTGAGTTAAATTTTAGATCAGATTATTTTTCTTAGATTAGTAAATATATATGTCCTCTATATAGCTTTAGAAAGCAAACATTTTCCCATATTTCATTTCCCCCAAAGTTTTTGATTTTTTAAGACGTCATAAATTTTTGTATAGGTAGATAAAGTCATACCAATTTGCGTAAAATATTTCCATTTTCTTTCCTTAATGCTACTAATTTATAAATTATCTTTTCCATAAAGACTAACATCCAAAGTTTTCTGTCAAAACTTTAGTGTACTTTGATGTACTTCCAGGTCTGAGCTTGTTGCTGTTAAGAAAAACACATTTAACACTTTGCTGTTTAATGATTTGCTGTCTATATTAAACATATTTCAAAGTCTGTGTTTTGGAATTTGCTTGATAAATCATTTTGTTTTCAGCTCTACTTATAAAAATGTGATAAAGGCATCTATAGGATACTACAAAGCTACCATAAAATGTGCCTTTTCCTGTACGTGCCTGGCAAGATAAAGTTGTCAAATTCTCATATGTTTGTCACAGTCACATGGCAATATAAATTCTAAATAAGGTGCCATCTATAACGCATTTCTTATATTTTTGCTACTAATTTTAATTTTCCAAAGTGAAATGCATGTCATTTCCTCAATCGGTCTTCACATACTTTCTTCAATGATCTTCAAAGTTTAACAACAGTCTGTAATCTTTTGCAGGTGCACTCTTAGATACTGTTAAACAAATGTTTTATTATTTGCTCAAAAACGATTAAAGGTCAAAGACTTTGGGTTTTCATTCAAGGGTGTTGTAGAAAACAGTTAAATTATATCCATGATGGAAGTCTGTTGATGTTTTGGATTTTGAGACCGCATTGATATAAAAATCTTTTACATTTCAATATCCAATTTGGGGTGAGGTGAGAATGGAGAGCAATTTTAAAGCAATTTAATTCCCTTCTTACAAAATAAGGTAGGAGTTAGCATGAGGCTGAAATTGTTTATGGAATTGAAGAATCCGGATTACTTAAAGGTAGAAATGGGATTGTTTCAAAATTTCTTTTTGTTATTAGTATAATATTGTTTTTAAACATTTTTAAGAAAGTAAGAAAAAATAAGGAAAAAAGCAGAGAACAGAAATAAAACAAAGTATGTACAAGTATCATTGAATTAAATAAGACTAAATTTGTTAGAGTTTAATGATTGCTTGAGATTTTGAATATTCCAATCCAAGAATGTAAATATCTTCCAATATTTCATTGTTTTTTGCACAACTTAATATCTTACATCATTATTAAATCTTGAGATCATTGATCAAATTTCATTAGTAAATATCAATGGCAGTATTTAGCACGGCATAAATTATGAAAATAAAGAATTATAGTAATTTCTGTCTGAAGAATGAAAGATCTATTTTTAATAGTGAAAAGGGAAAACCATGTTAATTTACGGCAGCCAAAATCAGGAGAAGTTTGATAACCCATTTTCTGACTAACAACTGCTATTAAAAGGTGTACGTTTTTGTGACATAAATTATCAGATAACTGAAAATTATAATATTTTATGTTAAGGGGACCAAATTTAAGAAGTGGTACAATCTCATACATAGAATTATAATCCATAAAATGCTTACAAATTGAGTTAAATTTTAGATCAGATTATTTTTCAGATACTGATTTCTTTTAAACCTTGAGGCATATTCTCACAACCTATTTAAACATCCTTGTGCACAAGCATCTAGATATACTTTCCAATAACAAATGTATAATATCCTTGCTGTGATTGCAATGTACAAAACTAGTTTGGTACACCTTGTGGGAATGTTATTTAAAAAATAGGTTTGAAAGGAAATTCAGTTTTCAAAATTAGGGAGCTGCATATAACTCCAGAATTTCCTATCATTCTGTATACAAATATATTACACTACAAATTAATGATATTTAGTTCTCTTTTACTGACTTTAGCAGCAAGATATAAAGCAATTTTTTTAAGTTTGTTTCCCGAGGAATGACAGCAGTCTAGTGATGAGACTCCTGGGAGTTAGGCTGTAGTGATGCTAAATAAATTGTTGGTAACAAGCTAACCAGATGGCTCAATGTGTAAATATAGGCTTAATTACTTATCAGTTCATATGGAGTCACACATATTTTAGTGTATATAATTTCAATAATTGGTAGAAGGCATATACATTATCCAAAAGGATCACCATCATTTCTCAAAATTGCAGCCAGTACCAAATGACAGCTAAGAAATTGCTGATAGATCATTGACTGTTAATTCAATAGTCCTTCATTGTTTAACAGTGAAAGACATTTTACTGTGATTAGGAATGGCTGTGAAGAGGCGCTTCTAATTTATTGATTTTATTTTAAAAAAATCTATCTTCAACCTTATTTTAGGACTGACCATTTGGCATTTATTATGCACCTAATTGTGCATTGAATACTGGAAATTAGGTCTAAGTTATGTGTCTAGGACAATTTGGATAAATAAGCCTAACATATAGTACACATATTAATTTTTGGAAGAATGAGGGGAGAAAGACATATTGAGGTGCAAAGATGGTAAGACTGTCTTTTAGGTCCATATCTTAATTTCAAATAGTTGAGCAATAGTTCAGGAATACAGCACATGCTTTACATGCAGTAGGCCCCCTTGGGAAGTTCAAGAATTGTATGTGAATGTCGCTCAAATCCTTAAAAATCCCAATTGTCACTATGGACAGTATTGGGTTACATTTATGTAAAGTTAATGTAAGGTTGCTTCCAATGTTTTTAAGCTCTCATTACTTAAAGCAGAAAAGAGCAATTTCAAGCACTCTTTTCCCATTTTCCTGTCCTATCCAGGTGGTTTCCAGATAGGACAATCTGTCACAGACCATTTCTACCTAAGTATGATAAATAGGTATCTTAAGTAAATAGGCAAGTGTTTTAAGATTAGGGAGAGATTGTTATGGAGAAAATCTGTAACTGCTAAGGAATTGACCCTGAATTCATGGCATACAATCAACTTTGAGAGTCTGATAAGTCATGATGTCTGATACAAAAATTATTAGTTCTGCTTTGCATTATTCTTTTTTATTTTAACACAATAAGAATATGGTTTATTGTGTATAATGTGCCTTTTAATTTTCTACTAAATCAGGCATTCCGCATGATTTATGGGTGAGATTCCAACTTCTGAATCTTTACCTGTGAGAATAAGCAAAAGAGGAAAGGGGAAATGTTGTACATACCTGATAGACTATTTAATTTTTCTGTGTTAGAGCATTAGAAAATTAGACAATTAAAAAAAAACTTTCTCCCTTAATGCCTGAAGACCCTCAAGTAAGAAAAACTAATTAATTGTATTTACATTGAAACTGAAGACTATTCCTTTAAATCTGCAAATTCAAGCTATCCTGGAAGATTTCATTAAAAACTATTACAGCATTAATGTAAGTAAATTAATGTTGTGAAAAGCTGTTATACGCTAAACCATTATGCAATTATACAAAACTATCATGTAGTTTAAGCATTTACCTATCATTTGTAAGGATTACCTTGAGTTGTACTTATTTGCAACAATAGGTTTTTCGCAAAATACATGTATTTCAGCCATTTGACACAAAGTCTCCAATATTAACAGTATTATTTGTCTGGATGTGTTTTCATATGTTCTTTGCAGCTATTGCAAGTAATGCAATTTGCTTTGTTGCATTTGTCTTCATCAGACAACAGAAAATAGATTCTTTTTCCTTCTAAACTAGATTGATTCACTTGGATTAACAAGGGTGAATCTAGCTTTAGTTTTCTGATAAAGTTTGCAGTAGGTCAACTCTTTTACCTGTAAGTTATTACAAATGCATAAGTGGTATATAATTGATAATCCTTTTTATTTTCCAGCCGAATAAGGTGTTGGCATTTTTTGAAAACAGTTCTCTCAGGGATGTAAGAGACTGTAAATAGTGTGATATTCCTTGTCTTTGTTTAAAAAACTGATACTACTTAGCTAACTTTAGCTTTCATACCTGCTTTCTATCTGTCTAAAATCTTTAAAAACAAAATAGTCCTTCAATAGCTTTTAAGTTCATTTTTCAAGCTGCCATGTCTTAATTCCCTACCTATTATGTTCAGTTAGAAGGTCATGCTGTTAAGATGAGATCTAGAGGTAACAAGGAATGAGTATACCATAAAGACATCATATATGAAGCTAGATAGCTTTCCAAGCAGGATGGTAGCTAGACACAGTTTTCTCTCTCTTCTGCATGGCATTCTCTTCTCTGGTATCAAACATTTTTGGACCAGATGGGGCTATTAATTGAAGGTTTGCAAAGTTAAGAGCCAGTGTTACTCACTTCAAAAAACTTTTAAGACAAAATATCACCATAACCATTTGCAAAAGGTAAATTTTGTCCAATGTATTTAAAAAAGTAAGATAAGCAGGATAGAGCGTTCAAACAGATCCTTCTGTTCATCACATTGACTTTGTTTCACTTCACACAAGCAATATGAACAAGGTATAGAATTAAACCAAACTGAGGAACAATCTGCCACTCATTTTACTTGGGAAAATGGCCGCCGGGAAGCAGCCTCCATAACGTCGGGGCCAGGAGAGATGAGGCTCCAACGGTCTGGTATGTGG
>JANHFO010004503.1:31418-44963 GCA_032468095.1 Pareas carinatus
TGTTTTAAATGGCTGTTCACCGCCCTGGGTCCCTTCGGGGAGAAGGGCGGTATACAAATTTAATTAAATAAATAAAAATAAATAAATGAGGAACTGTTAGGATGTGAAAATGTTGATTATGTCTATGTTGATTACTGATTTATCTAAATGTCAAACTTCCAGAACTTAGCCATAAAAACATAACTGTAAAAACGTAACTGTAAAAGACAGACTAGATTTCAGTAAGACATTTGACAAAGTAGACCACAACCTACTCCTTAATAAGCTGGAAAAATGTGGGATAGATAGCAACACCACCAGATGAAACTATAACTGGTTGACAAATCAAACTTGACATGTAGTCCTTAATGGAACTGCATCTACACAGAGGAAAGTAAGCAGTGGGGTGCCCCAAGGTTCTGTTCTATACCCAGTACTCTTCAATTAGATCAGGGAATAGAAAGGGAACTCATCAAATTTGCAGATGACACTAAGTTAACAGGAATAACCAACATCCTAGATGATAGCTTCAAGCTCCAGATGGATCTCAACATTAAGATGGATCCTATTCAATAAATTGAATTCAGTGTAGAGAAAAGTAAGATCTTATACTTAGGCAAGAAAAACCAAAAGTACAGGTATGGATTAAGTAAAACCTGCCTCAATAGAAGTAACTATGAAATGGATCTTGGAGTTGTGGTGGACAACCATCTAAATATGAGCCAGCAGTGTGTGCCAGCAGCCAAAAAAAAAGCTAATGCAATCCTTGGTTACATTAACCGGGATAGAATCAAGATCACATGAAGTACTAGTACCGCCTTAGTAAGACCATACCTGGAATACTACATCCAGGTTTGGTCACCCCATTATAACAAAATGTAGAGGCTTTGGAAAGAGTGCAGAGAAGAGCAACAAAGATGATTAGGGGGCTGGAGGCTAAAACATATGAAGAACAGTTGCGGGAATTGGGGTATCGGTAGTCTAGTGAAAAGAAGGACTAGGGAGACATGATATCATTGTTCCAATATTTTGAAGAGAATCAACAATGATAGTAGACAGATTTTCCTGAAAGGCAAGTTAGTTGTGTTAGTTAGACATTGGATTAAGTCTTCATATTTTGTTCTAAAACACCCACTACTAGGAATTGCTGGATATACTTTGGAGAAGATTTTTAGCGCAGTGTTGACCAGTCAGTATGTGGCTCCCCAGAATTAACAATTTATAACAATATTACCAATTAATAGCTTTACTGAAGAACTAAAATTCATCAACATTAGAGGACTGTATATAGAGTAGAATGAATACCCTTAAAACATTTTCTAGAATCATGTGAAACATATTCTGTTTTCTTAAATATTTTACACAATGTAGAATTCAATGTTCATAACAATATGTATTGATAATAATGTAATTAGAATATTTGAGTTTAACTATTAAATAATTTAGTTATAAAGAACTACATTGAGAATACTCTGCAAATAAGAATTTTGATTTTCATATGACTAAATAGAAATGGCTTTTAAGTGATCAGTAATAAAATCAAATGAATGTTTTGCAGTTCAAAGGAATTATTTTACTTATTTGTAGAGCCTGAGTAGATTAAAGTAATTTATTAAGCATGATTATTTAAGTAATGGTTAACATCTTAAAAATGGTATTTGCATCTTTGACATGAGACTCAGCACAATGTTTTATTTCTCAGATGATTCATGTAATATTCTAAGGTATCAGCATACATTTCAGAATATATAGGTATTTTCATAATTGTAATTTTCTGTTAAAACTGAATACGTCAATTTCTAACGGTTTGATTGACTTGTGAATTCATTCTATATTGACATAATTTTTAAATCTTTACATTAACATTTTCACTTGGTCACGTTTAAATTAAAATTAAAGTCAAACATGGTTGCTGGTGATTCTATGGATACATCCAAGCTGTTTTCTTGGTAATAAAAAGGGTAATTTTGACTTTAGCTTTTTTATATGTCCTACTTCAGTTATTCTATTCTGCATGTACAATAACTAAATTTAGATCCAATACAATATGAGATCATTAGGGGAGAATCTTTTCAACCATTTAATTATATAAATATTTCTTGCTTCTTTCTACTGAATAATCAAGATACAGCACAATTAATTGTGCTGCTCTTATAAATTGCATATTTCAGCAGAATTTTTTTCTCATGCTCTTTTAAAAAAATGATCTGAAAGGGCAGAGTTTTACTCTGGAGAGCCAGTGTGTGGAACAAAACCTGTTTTAAGCTTTTTACAATTCTGGTTGACATAGTTATATATTCTGTGTTCCCCATTGTAATCAATTTAAATTTTTTTCATCACACTAGCTTAATTCCATCAATTATTTAGTAAAATAGTTAAGTATTATGGAAGGTGAAACAATGGCAATAAATACAAACCCTTGCAACTTTGAAAGAATGATTGCATATACTAGAAGTTAAAATATGTTTGTAAATAATACGATCCAATTTCTTTGCAAATAAATAGTTTCTGATATGTCTGATGCCCCACCTATCATATCTCACTACTAAGATATATGGTCTGTTTATGGTCAAAGATGCCGCTAACAGCCTCAACAGTGCTTCCTAAACCTGCCTAGTAGAGACATTTTTGTCCCTAAATTAGCATTATAGTGAAACATCCATCTAAAAATCCACCTGAAAGAAGATAAAATTCAAAAACAACAACAGAACTGTATCAAGATCTGTACTTGTTTTCTTCTATACAAAGGCTGTTTACCCAATTCATGAACCTAAGAAGATCCCAACCTACACAAATTTGATGGTATTCACCTTTATTAAATCTATTAGTTTTGTTGCTGAGATTTAAAAACTTTTGATCACAAAGCCAAGAGTCAAATTATGAGGAAGGCCACAAGGAAGAGACAATCAGAGAGCAATAGAAATGTCCTTCAGGAGATAAATACTCTTCATTTTCCAATTCACCTATTGAATAGAATTCTATAGAAAGATGATAATTCATTCTGGTTATAATTCCATTCAGTATGCAAAAAAAAGTCATGACATAAATTGAGTTGTATAATTTATATGACTTTATATTTTTGTATCATATATAATTTTAATATATTGCTGTTTGTGATGGTAAGGACTCACATTCAGAGAATAAAACTCTGTAGATGTTAACAGATTCCTTAATCATTACATGAAAATATGAAATATTAGTTTAATGTCATATTACCTATGGATGGGCCTTAAAAAACTGTTGTAGAAAGTCAATTTAGTAAAAATTACTTGAGTTAACTAACTGTAATAAACTTTTATGTATAATTAACTAGATTCTATAAGATTTTTAATAAGCAGAACACCAAGTTCACTCAAAAATTCATTTAGTAGGAGATTCTTTTAGAAATCCAATTTCTTCAAATGCTTCTATGTTCATTTGTGTAATTAATTAATATTATTCAATGTTAATCTTCATTAATTACACAATATAATTACAGGAATATAATTTATGGAAAGATTAATTGACATGGTATCAAAATGACTAAAGCAATAAGTTCAAAATTAACCCTAATTTCAAATACCTATATTAAATCGTGTTTATAATCTCCTCATATGATAATTCTGTTAAGATGTTTTGTCTTGCACAGCTGGAGGATATAAACAACCTATCTGGGGGTTTGAGTCATGTCAGTGACTCTTTTAATCACTATCTGTCCTTTTAACTAGAATAATTGAGTCAGACTTAAGCCTTCAATGTGAACTTTAGAAATGATAATGCAATAGTTTAGACTTGGTTAAAGAAGTCCAGGTCAGACTCTCTTGACCTGATCAAGCCTTATTTCTGTACTTAAGCAAGATATTGCAGTAGGTCACACCAATAATGACCATTCAGTCAGTGTGGGTGTTGACAGCTTGGGTGATCTATGCTAGAGAGATAGCTAAACAGAATGAAAATTTCTATTATTGTTTTTTCCTCTTCAATCTAATCTCTCAGCAGCTTTTCATCAGTTTTGCTGTCCTTGTGACTTCTACAGTGAACCTTGCTAGTACAGTATTTGAATGTTCTGTACTAGGAGTAGGAAAATGTTGCTGATAGGGCTAAAGGCAGGGAAATTGGAAATTATAGTTTAGTTGCATCTGGAGGTCACAGGATTCCTCCGTTGTTTATAATAGTTCAGCAGCAAAAGTTTCTATTGGAGGAATATTTTATTCAAAAAAGTTTCTTTACAAAATTACTCTAAAAATACTAGCTCCCAACTTAAATTGAACATCCAGTATTTAGAGCATATTTTTAGATGAATTCATGAAAATAATTAAAAGTAAACTTACCTGTTAATAATGAAGGAATCTGTATCTGTATAATAAGATTTTTCATTTTAGTTCCATTCATGATTCCTTCAGTTCAAAGTCTATAATGTCAAGGTTTTGTGAATTGTCCAACTATTCCATTGATGTTTCATGCTTTAGAGAAATAATTGATTATTGATTTCCATACTGTATAGATTGAATGTGCAGTAGAATTTATTTTTAATAGCTACCATTTTTATTCTTCCTTCCACAATTTTAATTGTGACTCATTTTGCTGTTCTGTAGTTCTGGGCCTGGCTATGACTGTGAGGTTACCGAGAATTATCTGAAAGCAAATTGTAAAAATCAAAGACCGAATGGTAATGATTCACTTTTCTTGTGGTGAAGAAGTTGTTTGTAGTTATAGAAATTAGGACAAACATTATAAGGTTGTAATACAACTGATTCTGCCTCCCCTTAATCTGTGTAAGACCTTTGCTGTGAGAGATTCTAAATTGGAAAGCTGCAGCTGCACAGAAAGTGAATCTTCTACTGTATTTTAATTTGTGTGGTAGATCAAGTAGGTAAGTTTCAAAGTTCAATATGGTATAGCTTCTATATGTGATGTAAACAACATATATAGTATTTGGAAAGGACAAAGTACAAGATACTTTTGTTTCTTATCTGTTCATCCAGCTTTATATCTGAAGCTAATGGTATCCTTTCCGTGTTAAGTTGTAACTCAAAGGGGTATTTTGTTTTTCAATCAGGTGTCTACCCTATCTGAAGATTAGAACTCTTGCCTTTTCTTTCACCTGTTAAATCTACCAATTGCCAGAAATTGCTATAACAATAAATACTTTGAACAAAGTATCCTGTAGGCAAATCACCCACTCACTGTTTCAGTAATGGGCAAAGATCCTTTTCCTTATATTTTCCTGCTTCTGGAATACATACTCTATAAAGGTTTCCTCTGGGCAAAAACTCTTCACATATGTAGAACTACAATTTCTGTAAAATCCTGTCAGATTGAATTGAGGAAGTTGTTGACTGATAGTTCTGAAGAATATCAAGTTCAAAGAGCAGAGGGTGTCAAATATTCACAGTAATTGTAAATTATTTATAATTTATTATTTTATTTATCTATTCAATTTCTATAGGCCATCCAACTCAACCAAGTGACTTTGTAAATGTAATTTACATTGATTCTGATTCTGGATACTAGACAAATAAAAAAATCAGCCACAATTTCTAAAAGCAAACAAAAGTGAATAAATATTATAGGGGAACCTATATACAGCACAAGTAAGATTGACAATCCACTCCAAGTAGATACACTGACCTATTTTGTCAGCTTTCCCAAGTAGACCAGAGTAGGACATGAAAGTCATGAATGCCCAAACTGTTTTTATTATAAGAATTAAAGTGGCAATCAAATGTAGGTTAGTCCAATCTAATGTGACTTATGAGGTTGTCATGGAGAAGAAAGAGTCAACTTGTTCTCCAAAGCACCTGAGGTCATGATGGGACATAACGGGTCAAAGATCACTAAGGAGAGATTCAACCTAGAACTAAGGAGAAATTTCCTGACAGGGAGAACAATTAGGGGAATAGTTTGCCTCTGGTAGTTGTGAATGCTCCATCTCTGAAGGTTTTCAAGAACAGACTGGACAACCATTTGACCAGAATGATATAGGATCCCCTGCCATGACAAGGTGTTGGGTTAGAAGACATCCAAGATCCTTTATAGCCATATTATTTTATCTTCTATGCTTCCACCTATTCTTGTTCTCCATTTGGAAATTATGGAGAATAAAGTTATGCTCTCTTCCCTGTAACATCCCTTTAACTGTTTTTTTTTAAAAATACAGTCTTGTCTTCTCTTCTATACCCCTCATCATCGTAATTGTTATTTGTACTTTTCCCAGTTCTTCAGTGTCATTCTATTGGGTGACCAGAACTGGATATGATATTCAACAGTGGACTGACTAGTGCAGCATCACTTTTCCCTTTGATCTCGATGCTGTCATTAACAGTATGGCATTCTTCCTATTTGTCTGTTTTGACAAATAAGATACCTGTGAAAAGTTATTTATGAAATGGTGTTCCAAAATATTTATTGCAGGATAGAGTTTTTGTTGGTCACCAAGACTAGAGATTTTGTCTTATGAGCTTTTGGAAGACAAAACTTCTGGTCCTGGTGACCGACCCAGATTGGATCCTGCAATATTATTCTGGGCCATCATATCTTTTATACTATAGATTGATAGGTTGCAAATTCTGGCTTAGGTTGGTTGTACCAAACGTAGGCTCCCTGGAAAGGCTAAAAAGACCTGATAATGTATTGTGTATGCTACTTTTTGACTTTGTACGAATACAATATGTCATTTTGATGCTCTAAAGAAAAATTGTAATACTAGTAAGTACTTTGCTTTAGAAAGTAGAAACCTGAAAATGTTTTTGATGTCAATCTGATAGGGTGACTTGATATATTTTTGGGATTCCCTTTGAATAAATAAACAAAAACTCTCCGGGAGCACAGTGTCAGGCACAAGAAACCAGGAACCAGGACAGAGTTAAAAAGCACTGCAAGTTTATTCTGTGCAGTCTATACTGGGGAAGAATCTGATCTACTGATGATCAAGGCAAATTGGCAGCTGATAAGAGTCAATGGACTTTAAGTGGGGCTGGACTTAGGTCTCTTTTGGGGGCTAGGGACTTCAGACTAATGATGATCAGGGTGGTCATTTCATACACACAAGCTTCCACATTTCTCTGGAAAAAATCAGAACGCAAAGATTAGCCATCTTTCTTGAAGATACAGTCAGAATCTTTGGCAGAACTTGTAGCCGATATTAATTCCAGGAAGCACACACACAAGTAATTGGCCATAGCAGGATTCATTAAGCTTCTTTATACAGTGTATATATATAATAACATATATACAATACCAAACTGGTTCAGCAGAGCTTGTGAAAGAAGGAACAGATCGGAACAGGAGATAACACAAGAGAGAGAGAGGCCTTTTGCTTTCATACCCTGATGCTTGAACCATGTCAATTTCTTCCTCTAATTTTGCATTGAGGAATGCTGTAGTTATGTTGAAATGCCAGACCTTTTGGTTACGTGCCGTTGCCAATGCTAGTGCCAGCCTTATGCTTTCACTCTCCACTGTAGGTGCAAATACCTCATCATAGTGCACATTTTTCATCGATGAAAAACCTTGTGCCATTAACCTTGCTTTATATTACTGGGCAGTACCTTCCTTTTGTATACACACTCACATCCTGCAGCTTGGCTACACTTTGGCAAAGGCATAGGTGTGAACACTTTATGTTCATCCAAGGATTTCATTTTTTTATCCATGACTTCTTTCCACTTTACTTGTTCAGACTTTAGTAATTGTTGTATTCTAGATAATTGCCAGTCTTCCTGGAGTCGGCAGTCATCTCTCCCCTCTGGTCTGTGTGAGCTGGTCCGAAAACGAAAGAAAGGCACCAATTGGTTTAAGCACATAGCTGCGCCGGGTTACAATAGCAGCCAGCTGGTTTAGGCGTTGCTGGAAGTTTTGTTAGGCAATAAAGACTGTTTTGTTGCTATTATCTTGACTCCTGTCTTGTTCTTCACCCAGGTTTTACAGTAATGCCAACACTTCTTTATAATTTCTTGGCTTATACCACACATTGCACACCTTTACCTCACTAGCAGAATATCTGTCAGGTGGAATCCCTTTGTTGCAACGCTTTGACCTACATGGCATTGACTGCTTCTGTGCTTCAATGCTGTCTTGCTTCATATCTTCAGCTTCTCCTCCCTGAATGCTCATACTATCATTAAGTGAGTTCCTGTTACTAAGTGGATCACTTCAAAAATTTGCATCAATCTTGTTCCAATTTGTTCTGCAAAATTAGCAGATCTGGAAATGACAATTCTTTTGCTCCCATCACTAAAGCGATAATTCTTTGACCCTGACTCATAGCCCATAAATCTGAGCTTTCTAGCCTTTGGTTGCTCCTTTCTTCTAATTGCCTTTGGAATATGCACCAATGCTTCCAAAAACCTGTAAATATGCTAGAAATGGTTTTCTTCCATATAGCACATATAGCTGCACATAGAGTATCATTAAAAGAGGAACTACACAGCCTATTAATTAAATAATTATCAGTTAGCATGGCTTCATTCCAATATGACCTGCTCAGACCAGAGTCTTGTAGCAGTGAGTCCTTCATGGTTTGTAAGACTCCATTTCATCTCTCCGCAATACCACTATCAGCTGTTGTATACGGATTTGTGTGTCTGTGTCTTATCCCTAACTGATCTTGAATTCCTCCATTAAAAAGAAGAATAAGAACAGTGATGTCATTTTTATTGGAATATATTTTATTGGAATATGTTTTAGGGGATTGCTACCTGGCTGGAATATATTCTGTGCCACCTAGAATGTAATATCTGGTAACTATCCAGAAATAGGAAACTATGTAAATGCAGGAGCCCTCACCATGTTTTTGTTTGTGCTGTTCACATGCAGATTGATTAAAAATAGTGGCACATGAATATAGTCACCAAGGGGTACTATACTCTAGGCACAGGTACTGAACAGGACTGTATATGCTATGTGTTGTCATAATACCCCATGCATTTTCTTCATTCTTTTTCAGAAGGGAATTTTCACTACTAACTCCAAGGCATTGGTTTCTAATTATATTTAATAGAATCTTACTCATATTATTGGACTCCTGGATGTTTGTCATGCTTAGACAGCATTCTCAGAGATGTTGCATTCTCTAATACATGTTTGACTTTGTTGCACTTGCCTCTGGGACAGGGAGGCCCAAAAAATTGTCAGAGGATCTATACAATTTGAAAACAATTTTCTATGAGGCACCATGTTTCTTTAACTGAGCAACTAGAACAAACTTAAAATGGGTAAATTATATTGAGAAATATTAATCAAATGGATTAATATTTTGGATCTCATTCATAGTTGTGATTTTTTTAAGGACAAAGGAATTCTTAAAGCAGGTTAAATTGAAATAAGGACCTGCGGGTTTTGGATCACTAACATTTATACTTCATGAATGACATGTGATTTGCACTCTTCTGCCTCACTAAATTTATTGCTGTGCACAAACATCTGGAAGATATGTTCCACTTGGTTTCTTATGTCTCTTGTTATATTCCTCATTGACTTTTACTTCTTCCTTTCAGAGAAATTTCCATTTCTCATCAGCTACCATTTTTTCAATATCCACCCTTCATTCTTCTCTCTATTTTCATCATTCCTTAGTGTTAATCTGACAGAACATATCATATGTGACTGATGTTTGGTGATTTCCATGTAAAGCATAAGACGAGTTGAAAAAGTTGTAATTTTTTAATTTCTTGATGGTCATCAGTTCACCTGGTTTGATTTTTGAACTGTTCAAAGTAGCCGTCAAAGTAGAAAAATATTTGAGCAAAGATCAAAGAGGTTACAATAAAAGAATCAGAACTGAAAGAGAAACTCACAGAGAAGACTGGAAGTATTCTGGCTTCTAAAGAATACTAAAAGAATTTGCACTGGAGTAACTGATGTTAAAGTTTTATGTCTCTGAAGAAAGTTGACTTGGGGCATTTCCTTCTGTGCTAAACAGAAGAAAGCTTTCTAAATATTGTTATTAATCAGTATAACTTATCTATTTTAAAATTGCTGAACCTGACAATTCATTGACTTCCAGATATTCCAGAATATATGACAGGCATTAAAAGAATTTCTCATCTAATACGTTAATCTCAACTATAGAAATTAAGATTCTTCTGATACAGAACAAACATTAATGACAAAAAAATTAATTTTCAATAATTGTAGAATTAGGCTGTAGCATAACAAAATTGACAAAAGTGAAGGGAGTCTGAATACTTTTTGAATGCACTGTATTTTACTATGTTGATGTTGTATTATGATTTGATATGGTTGTTGGATTAATCAATAATAGAAACAACTATTTGTATATGTAAAATATATAATCATAAATATAGATTAGAAGAAACAGAAATTGGAATTAAAATTGCCAGGATAAAAATTAATAGTGTCAAATAACCAGATAACCAGATGCTATCACTTCAATGACTTGAAGTGAGAAAATTTGTTGCTGAATGTAAAACAAGAGGAATCAAATCTAATCTATTATTCAATGTTTTTTTCAAAAGAAGATATTTTAATGGGCAGCACAAATTTGTGGGAAATTCACTGTTACTCTAGAAGACAAATATAGAGATATGTGCCACATGTGCAAAATATTATAATAACACTGTACAAAGAGTTAATGCATGCAAAATGCTAATGAATACTGTAATATCAATAACAAGGATACATATGTTAAGGCTATTATTTTTCACTTGTACATTATGGTTGTGAAAGTTGTATCATTAGGAATACTGAACAAAGAAAAATGGATACTGTTGAACAGAATTGCTGGAGAAAATTGTTGAGAATATGGTTGGATATCGACAGTAATAACTCAATAGGTGATGCAAAAAAGTAGAGTGCTTACTGGAAGAACTGATAATGAAGCTAGAATTTTGATATTTTGAATACCTAATGCAGAGGTAAGACCTTGAGAAAACTCAAGATGCTTGGGGGAAAAAAAATCAAAGGCAATTAAAAAGAGGCTGACAAAAGTCTTGGCACTACATACTATCATTGATGACACAAGCCTGAACTTGTAAATTACTGACAGACAATCTAGCAAATATGTTCATTGAATCATGAAGTAGGAAATGATTCAAGGACTGAATAATAAAAAAGCTAAAGTACTTACTTGTGCCCTTGAATAGACTCTTAGGTTTAGGCATGTGTTTATTATTTAGAGAATGTCTGAAAAGAAATAATCTGGGCCTCTGACTTGGAGGTTTGTATGGAAATTCTTGTCCCATTTCCTTTTCTTCTTGTCTTCTTTCCCAAGCACTTGTCTTGATTTTTACAGAACATGGAGGATGAAAGTCTTTTTGTTTGGGGAGACTATTACTTTGCTCCATCAAGGGCAATAGTTTCTTTACAATGTTACCAAATTACAAATTACCTAGGGAACAAATTTCCTTTTCTAATGACCCTTGTTTAATTATAAAGATGTTCTCTGGTTTTCCCTAGTGTTGCCAGTGTATAATTGGGATTGCACGGGAGAAGGAAATAGAAGATAAATTCCATCTATTCAGGTCTCTTAATGTGGGATCCATTTATTAAGTGCTTTATTGGGCAGCATTCTGCTATGGAAAAACAAGGGATTGACACAATTTTAGAAATCACATTATGCATTCCTTAAACCTGAGACTTCTCCAGCTGAACGTGTTAGGCTGCAGTGATGCTTGTCACCAGAAATGTTTGTATGAGAAAGAAATATGTAAGTGCCATTACACAATGAATTAACAATGCATAAGTTTTAAAAAGTATACTAAGTTTTTAAAAAATAAGATGTGGACTTACTGTGTTATATTTTCATATGGCCTGTTTGTTCAACTGAACAATTTTAGGTAGCAAAAGATGATTTATATCATATTTATTTGTTTCTTCCTTTGATGGGTATACAAAATGTGTATTCAGAATAATGCCCATATTAAAAGAACTTCATCTATCCATGTAATTGGGGGATTTTAGGTTTTTTAGCCTAACCATCCTCACTAGATTGTAGCAGCAGTCTGAAATATAGAGTTCTCAGCTAAAACATACACAGATACACTTGTATATACATTTTTGTTAAGAAACAAATCTTGTAATCCTATTTATATTTGCTGTGAATTCACTGGTACTTTTTACATAGGTGCTATGTATGAAAACCTGTAATATATATTTTTTCAAATATATTAATATGTTTAGGAATTATATCTAGTTTTAATTATCTGCTCAATGCACAAATCCCTATTATAATGTCCCATACAGATGGTTGTCTAGCTTGATGAAACATTGAAGGGAAGTTCACCATCTTTCTGGGCAATTGGTTCCAGTGATAAACTGTAGTTTATTTAAAGAATATTTTTATCTTTTAACCTATCTTCCTTAACTTAAATCATTTATTTCATAATATGAATGGAATGAAAAATGACAGATCTTTACATTCTTTTATGTGGCATCTTTTCAAGCATTTGAAGAATACGAAT
The DNA here is from genome assembly GCA_032468095.1 of Pareas carinatus. Lineage (NCBI taxonomy): Eukaryota > Metazoa > Chordata > Lepidosauria > Squamata > Pareidae > Pareas > Pareas carinatus. The sequence continues at coordinate 43,799 of JANHFO010004503.1, forward strand.
TTCTAAAAGCTGAACATAGCAAGTTACTATAATAATTATTTGTATTAGAATAGAATAAAATTTATTTATTGATCAAGTGTGTCTGGTCACACAAGGAATTTCTCTCCGGTGTACATGCTCAATACTTACATACAGGCTATAATTGACAAACCGTGTTTCAATCATAAGGCTATAATTGACAAACAATGATTACAATTCTAAAATACATTTATTATCATAAAGTACAGATAGGTAATAGGTAGTAAGTAATAGGAAAGATGAGAAGGGTAGTAATGATATATTTGTACTAGGTAATTTAACAGTGTTGTGAAAGTTAGTTGTTTAGCAGATTAATGTCATGGGGGGAAGAAACTGTCCTTATGTCCAGTTGTTTTGATTTGCAATACCCTGTATCGGCATCCAGAGGGAAGACATTGAAACAGATTATGGCCAGGGTGTGAGGGGTTAATAATTATTTTTAAATATTTATTTGTAAGGCTATGTTTCTAGTTACATTATAATTCCCCATTTTCCTTCACTGCTGTTGCTCCAGGTTTTTTTTGAATTCTGATTGAAGTATGTAACCCAGAATTGCAGGAGAGATCTGGACAAAGTCAAATAGAGGGAAATGGTTTGGAAATTATAGTTTTGAAGATGCAGTCCAAAACTGAATTTGCCTTCTTTGAAGTTGTATCACTTTGCTAGCTCATATTCAATTTGCAGTCAAACCAATCTTAGCTTACATTGGATAGTTTTCCACTTTTTGTCAGAAGAGATAGTGATGAGTTTCTGTGTCGTGTTTCATCGCAATATAGGCATATTTTTTACTCTCATTCAGTAATATGTGCTATGGTGGTCTTTGCGTTCTGCCCTGGACTGCTGGAATAAAAGTTCCCATTAAAAAGAGCATTTCTGGAAGGAACCATTAACTTCCTCAAAGGAGACAAGTTAACTATAAACCACTAAAACTTTAACTGACCTAGTTATATATGTGGCAAGAAAAAAACCCACAGATTTTTTGTTCTGTGCTGGTGGGTCCATATTATCAAATAGCCCTGTGCTTTTATTTATTGTTTGTTATTATTTTAAAAAGTCATATAGTTAATTTCGGATTTTTGGAGCGAGTGGGCACGCCCACGTAACTCCTCTCCTGCGCGAGCTGCACTGGCTGCCGGTGGTCTTTCGG
>JANHFO010004504.1:59021-70564 GCA_032468095.1 Pareas carinatus
TCATCATCATCATCATCATCATCATCATCATCATTATTATTATTATTATTATTTAGACTATATACTACTTAACAGTGCTTTACAGCACTCTCTAAGTGGTTTACACGGTCAGCATATTGCCCCCAACAATCTGGGTTCTCATTATATAAAAGTAGATAAGTTCATACCAAACTGTAAGTGTTTACTGCTAATAGAATGTGTTATATCAAGTTTCTCCAGCTACTTTTCTGTAATTTACGGTTGATGTTATAGCATGGAAAAGCACTAAAAATATTTTTTTAAAAAAGAAAAGAAAAGGTGGTCTGAGTATAACTCCAACTGGAGGACTTAGATTATCTTGACCCTCTGCATCCAGGTTCCAGGCCATGGCCGAGTATGAAGGCAGCATTGATTTCATTTGTCAATAACTTCTGGGGGAGATGTAGGCAACATGTTTTTTCTTGATCTCTCAATGGTTTTCAATAGTTTTAAATGTATATACTTCAGGGCAGCCTACAGGTTCTCCTGCGAAGTGCAGGGTTGCAATGGTTCTCTTCTCTTCTGTGACCAATTTCACTTAGTGCTGTCAGATGGAGTAAGGTCCAGGATGAAGCTTTGGGTGTGTGGACTGTGTTGGACTTTACATCTGACCCTTGCCTGTTAACATCTATATCAACCTGCTTTTTGAAGTCATCCAGTGACATGGAATCAGCTATCATCATTCTCAGGTACACATTTTGATCATTAGATGGTAAAGAAATGTTGTCAGTGTCATGTATCAGTGCCAGGAGGCTGCTTGGATCTGAATGGAGAATGACAGGCTCAAACTTAACCCTGGCAAGATTTGGTGATATCTGTTGGAGACACCAATTCAAGAACAAAGTAGTGAGAAATAAATCAAAATCAGATATTAAAATTAGAGATGCTAGAATGATATCTATTCCTAGCCACTGTTGTGGAAAAAAATTGCTTTTGGGTAAAAAAAAAACCTCACTTCAGTAAAAACTGTCACATGCCAAAAGTGGCTCAACTATTGAAGAATTGTAGATGTTATTTGACTGTTCAAGAAACAGGATGTGAATAGGAACAGGGGGGCTATATAACAAATTTCCTATAAACTATAGTTTAGTTTAGTTTAGTTTATTTACATTTTCATACCGCCCTTCTCCCCGAAGGGACCCAGGGCGGTGCACAGCCATATAAAAACAATTACAACACTTTAACACACAACAAATTAAAAGAAATTAATAATTTAATTCATAAAACCTTGAAACAGATGCACCCATATCTTGCATTTCAAAATTATTTAGAATAATAATAAAAGTAATAGTAAAATTAGTAAATAGTAAAAGCAATGTAAGAAATTACATTATTAACTTGCAATTATCTTGTAACGGATGTCTAAAATAATTTTAAAAGTTTTTTTAAATATGTAAAAAAACAAGAAAAAAAGGAAATAATTGATCTATTAAAGTGAAAAGATGGCAAATAAGTGCTGAGCAGCAAGGAGAAAGCAGAACTGCTTAATTCATTCTTTGTATCTGTCTGCACTCAAAAGAGAAAAATAGCCCAACCTATCAAAAACAGTACTGTAAAAGACAGATTAGGAACGCAAGTCAAAATAAACAAGAAAATGGCAAGCAACCACCTGTCCACTCTAGATGAGTTCAAATCACCACGTGCTGAATGGATGGATTAAACCCTGTTATTCCATGTTGAATTACATCCCAAGTTTCTGAAGGAACTAGCAGGCATGATCTCGGAACCACTAAACCATATCTTTCGAAGATCCTGGAAGCACTGGGGAACTACCAGAAAATTGGAAAAGAGCTGACATGATTTTCATCTTCAGAAAAGAAAAAATTGTATCCAGTAAACTACATACTATCAGCCTGACATCAGTACTTGGCAAGATCCTAGGAAAATTAATCAAGCAATTAATCTGCAAACACCTAGAGACAAGCAAAGCTATAACCAGAAGTCAACATGAGTTTGACAAAAACAGATCATGCCAAACAAATCTTACTGCATTCTTTGCAAAGTGACTAAATTAGTGGACATAATTTACTTGGTCTTCAGTAAGACATTTGATAAGGTAGACGACAACATACTACTTGATAAGATAGAAAAATGTGGGTTAGACAGCATCACCATCAGATGGATTAGTAACTGGTTCAATGTTCCTTAATGGAACTCTATCCACATGGGGGGCAGTATGCAGTAGAGTACCCCAAGGTTCTATCTTGGGCCCAGTACTCTTCAATATCTTCATAAATGACTTAGGCGAGACGATAGACGGGAAACTCATAAAATTACAGAGACACAAAGCTGGTAGGAATAGCCAAAACTCCAGAAGTTGGGCTCAAGGTACAGTAAGATCTTGACAGAACACTGGGCCCTATCTAACAAAATGAAATTCAATGGGGGGGAAAGTAAGCTTTTAAAGTTGGGCAAGAAAAACAAAATGTACAGGTATATATATATGGCTCAATAGTAGCAACTGTGAGAGGGATCTAGGAGTCCTAATGGACAACCACTTAAATATGAGCCAGCAGTGTGAACCAACACAATTCTAGGCTGCATTAACAGAGGGATATAATCATGTTCATGTGAACTTTTAGTACCATGTTAAAAGGTCTTGGTAAGACCATACTTGGAATATTACATCCAGTTTTGATTGCCACAATATAAAAAAGATGTTGAGACTCTAGAAAGAGCGCAAAATAGAGCAACAAAGATTATTAGGAAATAGACTGAAATATATGAGAATATCTAGTCTAATGAAAAGAAGAACTAGGGGTGATCTAATAGCAATGTTCCAATATTTGAGAGATGGCCACAAAAAAGAGGGGGTCAACCTACTTTCCAAGGCACCTGAAAGCAGAACCAGAACCAATGGATGGAAACTAATCAAGAAAAGAACTAACCTAAAAATAAGGATAAATTTCCTGACAGTTTGAACAGTTACAAGCCTTTTAATGTCTTCCCATTTTTGAGACCTTTTTTTTTTAGAAACGTTTTCTTTGTTTTTTAGATGTTGTGAACCGCCCTGAGTCTTCGGAGAGGGGCGGCATACAAATTTTATAAATAAATAAATAAATAATCAGTGGGTGAATTTTCTTCAAAAGTTGTGGATGCTCCATCACTGCAGGTTTTTAAAGAAGAGTTCGGACAACCATTTATCTGAAATGATATAGGGCAGTGATGGCTAACCTCCTGGGCAGCGAGTACTCGGACAAGTTGTGATGTCATCATCAAATGCCGCTACTCTCTGCGCATGCGTATAGCTCCATGATGTCTTTGCCTGACACCACTACTCTCATCTGCGCATGCGCATGGCCCCGTGACTTCATTGCTCAGTGTCGCTACTCTCTTCTCCACATGTGCATTTCTGGGGCTACTTGGCTCTGAGCATGCGCATCTCTGGGGTGATTTGGCTCACGTGCCAGCCAAGAGTGGTCTGTGTGCCCTCTCTGGCACGTGTGCCATAAGTTCACCACTATAAGTATAGAGTCTCCTGCTTGAGCAGGGGGGTTACTAGAAGAACTCCAAGGTTCCTTACAAATTTGTTATTCTATTAATAACATTATGAAGGAAATTTTGCTATGTTCTTTTTTTTATTCTACTTCATATTGGCAGAAACTTTTAAATAATTGTTTTGAGCCTGGATATAGGCACATTTTGGCTTTCTGATGTTATATTTGATGTATAACCACAGTTGAAAAATATCTTTCTTGGATCGCCTTTAACCTTGCAGCTTCTAGCCAAGTTATAAGTAACTGTCGGTTGCTGTCACTGTAAATTATGGGCATGCTTCCTTATCTTTTGGTTTACACCTGAAGGGTTACTTAGCTGCACCCCAAAACTTTTTCAATTTTTTCTTTAAAAGCCCATGGTTTTCAAAAGTCAGTTTTGATTCTTCATCATCATTTCTGCATATTACACGTATGGATTGTGTACCTCTGCTGAAGCCGATTGGGAGCTTTCTATAGGTGAGATGTTTGGGATGACAAATACACCTCAGCTGCATATGTTCCCAGCTGATATACCCACACTGTCCTCAGTTCCTTATTAGCCACTACAGCAAATTTTCTATGTTTTCTGTTAGGGATAACAGGATATTAATATTTCATTTTATTTTCAATTGTCTCTGTAATAGAAAAACAAAAAACAAACTACAGAGAAAGATTGGAAGAAGTATTAGTGTGACAATATCTAGGCATTGAATGTAAAGATTTTCCTACCTTATCTAAGTGCTATTTTGTAAATGTGCTTCTCATTTCAAATTACTACTTGTTGATGCTCTACTTGCTTTTTGGGCAAGAAGAGCTTCTCAAAGCGATTGCCAGACAAGCATGGATTGATTTTCCTATGTGTAGGTGCTTCTTTGGAAATAAGTACTGAAGGGAACTGGACCCCCTAATTTCTTAGGCCTTCAGTCTCAATATGGTTTAGATGTTCTTCAATCTGATTTAGCTCTTTCTATTTCAGGAGTGTTGCAACTTCTTGTAGTGGTTTTGCCAAACTAATCCTACTGTCCTTTCATTCAAAAGGATTCATTTGTCTGTCTTAGAATGTTCTCTATAGTTCATTCTTCTTGGGCCAAGAAAGCCCTGAAATAGGAAGAAACCTTCCTCTCAGCTGAACTTCAAATGAAAGAAGAGAACTTCTAATGGAAACTATCAAGACCAATAACTCTCAGGTAATCTCTGTGGTTTGTACAGCAGAAGCCACAATGTTTTGATACTGGCACTCCTGCCACTCCTGGCATTGCCAGTTCTAAGGATGATAGACTGACAAGGTTGCATCATTCATGTGAAATACGCAGCTGCAGGTTCAGCATAGTATATGGGAATTGACAGTCCACACTGGATTAAAAGAAACCCAATGATCAATCCAGGGACTCCCAGAGTTGAGATCAGTAATTCATCTTCCGTGTTCTTACTCTTTATGGCTCCAATCTTCAGTAATAATGTTCAGTGTTGAGCATCAGTACCATTTCTTCAAGCTTTCATTATGGGTTACAGAATAGTTCCCTACCATTAAAGGGAAGTAGAGAGACTGATTCCAAATTAATGAATATTGCATATGCTATGATGCATATCACAGATGTGAATCCTGGAATGCTTATTATCAACATCTTTCTCTACTTTTGCCGCAATGTACCTTTATCATTTAGGGAACTGTTTTTAAACCATCTTTAAGATCAGTTCACATCATACTCCATTGTATTCCTATTATATAGCCTGTTGTAAATTTTCTGGTTCCTTCTGGTTTTTTTTATCTGCCTCTGGAGTGCCAATTTGCTACAAAGTACTGACATCACATATAACCCCACAGACTGATGCCAAAACAATTATTAACATAGACATGCAATCAGTCCATAAGGATTAGTTATTGGAATCAGAAGAACTTGCTTGTGAGACTATTTTTTTCTTTTTTTGAATTACTTCACACAAAACAGCTGCTTCATATGCCTGCTTCATATGCATGACTTATTCTTGGTCTACAGTCTCCTTTTCTCATTGATAAATCTTTCAGTTTCTCCACTCAGAAAAATTGAACTCCAGTGTTATTTTCTACTTGGCAATGGATTCATGGGAAATTGGAAAAGATTCATTGAAGAAGCTAGACTATGCTTCCCATTTCAAAGTAGACAAGATGTTGCACAAATTTCAAGAAAACAATTTTTTGAACATTCAGCACTAAATTAGCAAGTTGTAAGGGAATTCTAATGCATAGTTCTATATAGATTAAGTGCAATGCAAATGGGATGTAATGAGATAACATTCCTATTCAGCATTTGCCTCTCTGTTTCATATTGCAAAGTGCCAAGCATATCACAGTTCTTCCATTTCTTTTGATTTCCTTGTCAGGAGTTCCATATGCCAGCATTTAAGTGCTATCCTCCAGAGTTGGTATTCTGGTATTTTGTTTTGGTTTTTTCCTTAGCGTGGACTGGTACAACTTGCAAGTACTATATATCTCTCGATAGGAGTCTTCTAGTTCCTTATTGGACAGATTGTGTTCACAACTTGAATTGGAATTGCAGTCTACCTTTATCATTTATTTAGTGCATCATCATCATTATTGAGACACATTGGAATAAATTGGAAAAGTATATAGATAGCTCCTTTCTGAAACCAGTAGATTGCTATGCATCTGTTAGGCTTCTTAAAGTAGATTTGACATATATCATGTCAGTCATAAATCTTCTGATATGTCCTCCATATCTAAATTTTTATCTAGAGGAGGTGTTTTTACTGTTTGAGAACTATAAGACCTAAAGTGAAATTCAGAAATGTGTTGCACAATCTCATTTTGTAGCCCATACATATATTTATGTATTAAGAAGGCTAGAGGAAGAGAGATTCAGTTTTTGCTTCATCTAACTAAATTAAGTCATCATTGCCTCTCTCTCAAAAGCAGGTAGTCTTACATTCTATGCAAGCTGTCTCTACCTTGCCAGTCTATCTGTTGGGTAACGATTCTGTTCCTAGATATTTACATGGGACTATAGGTAAGATTTTCAGGCAAAGACGATATTTTCTTTAATGGTGTAATGTTGTCTTCCATATTTCCTTAACAGAACACCTGCCTACTATTCTCAGATATACTTGCTACTTAACCATATATGTGGTACCCACAATGTTGATGAACGAGCTTACTAGTAGCGGTGGATCTTTGCATGATCAAAAACAGCCCTTTCCCCCTCATCTTCAGTTTCCTACGTGGCTTCTTATCCTAGTTCCTAAGCTGTTTCTTTAGTCGAAAAGAAACTGAGCAGAGAGTAGAAGTGTTATCAAAGTGTGCAAAGTAGAGCCGTATTTGTTATCCTGAACTATAGAACTATTGAAAAACTCCTAACAGGACTTCAGCATACTGTAGAGGTAGAATCTATGTCTCCGAATACACATGTATCACTCAAAACATCATTATTACTGGTAAACAACTTTTTCTTACCCATCGTTGGAAGTGAGAAAGCCTTGTTGGAGAATGTGCAATCTTTTTGTTACTGTAGTCAGGGTTTGAGTTTGTGTCTTCAAGGCTAAAAATAAAAAGTAACATCTTCTTTTGATTTAGATCTGCCCTGTGGGACAACCTAGAGCTGCCTAATATTGCATATGCATCAATATAAGAAGGATTAACTGTTCACATGCCCTTTTGATATCCAGGGGTTTATATAAAGTTATGAAAAATCAGCACCATGTTTTATCATTTTCTCTGAGAGCATAGAACACTTCTTAGTGTGTAAATAAACTTTTATATTAGGAAAACAAGATTAATAGCAGTCACTGTATAACGGAAGAATGCACTTTTAAGTAAATGCTGTTTCCAATTGGAATTGGTTGACCCTTATCTGCTTCATCATTGCCCTTTGCTCCCTGTTAAATAACAAGCAGAGACACGTATGTTTGTTCTTTTCTGGCTTAGCTGTACTGTATGCATTATGGCACATCATTTTCAGTTTCTGGGCAATAATTAGCAGTACTTAATAACTCAGTGTGTCAGGTGTTCTCACCAACCTTTTTAACATTTTGTTCTGCATGGTTAAACCCCTCTCTTTTAATAGAGAAAAATGCCATCGTTAATATAGTACTTGAATCTAATTTAGGAGATTATTGAATGTGTCAGTAAATTATTGTTGTTTTTCTACAGGTCAACCGAAATAAGTTTTTTTTCTTTTTCTTGGCTTTTATGCCTTTATTTACCCCACTCTTACCCATCTTCATAGACAGCAAAACTATTAGAGTGTAGCTTTTGTTGTGTTCTGGCCTGTCATAATGAGAGCACAAAATCTACTCCTGCAACCATGCTGATGAATCATACTAAAGTTTTTCACATGCTTTCTGAATGAAATGAATATTAACCTGGCAGCTATTTTCCACACAGATCATAATTCTGGTACTTAGCTGTTGGCACTGTTGTAACAAGCCTGAAACAAGCCTTCAGTTGTTTGGACTGCAATGAAACAAATAGACTTTGTCCTTTGGAAGCACATTTAAAATTTCAGACACATGAAAAAGAAAAATCTAAGTTATACGCTATACTCGATGCTTTTGACAACTTGGAAAATCGTGAATTGTGTAGATAAGCTCATGTACACTGAAGCTTATTCTACACTTTAGTGTAGAATAAACATAAGTAAGCACTCGGATGCAGTAATATTAAATGACTGCTTTTGGAGAAAATAAAATATCAATGAAATTCAAATTTTAATGCATTACATTGCTTGACATCCCCGTCTGTATCTTGTGAAAGTAAAAGAAACACGTTTAATTTTAATGGGAATGTTCCTTTAAAATCATGTGCTCTGTAGTTTCTTTCATGTGGCAGAAATGTTTTTGGAACATATTGTTTCTTTAAGGTGACTGGTGAGCATTTGAGCCCCTTGTTCTATTTTATGCCGTTAGCTTTTCTGTGGCTGAAGGCTGCAGAGGAATACCTGCTGAGAATCTGCTGTCTGTTTCAGATACCTCTCAACCTTTTCCAGCCCTTACTAAGACCTGGGTCACAAATGACTCTGGGAAGAAGTAGCAAACCGTACATCTCATCAGAAATTAATGGAGTGGAAAATCAAGACTTTGATGAACATAAGGCCACTATAAATGAACCATACAGTGTAAATGAGTGCAGTTTCTTTGTGGGAAAGATGCAGAAGTGGGCATTTTAATAAGGAAGAGACATTGATAGACACCTCCAAGCAATTTTCTTTTTCTTTTTTAGTTTTCAAAAAAGAAAACCAAAGTGTAGAAGTGTCCTCTAAGAGAGGTTTTCTTGAATATTTTAAAATACACAGTGAAAGGTATTTTGCAAGGTAATGTTTTAATAAGTATATGATGAAATACCTGGAATTTTAAAGAGAATATGTATCAAGTCATTTTTTATGAATTCTTCTTATGCTAATTGTGTAAAGATCCAAGTATGAAGCCTAAATATTTTAATATAAACTTTAGCTGTTCTTTTGTGAGAAAGTACATTATGCCACCTACAGCGAAACAGAAAGTTCTGTAATGAACCTTTTTTAAGATGGCTTTTGATGATTGCATTAAAAATGCACTGAAAACAAGGCAAAGCCTTTTGAAAGTAGTAAATGATATAGCAAGATATAGCAATTTTCCTCGTTCAGATTCTTTTAAATCTAATGTTATTTTCCATCATTTTATGTGCATGGGAGTTAATTTGATAGTGGCATAAGGATTTTTGTTTGGAGGAGTGTCTGGAATGAAGTGAAGTGACCTGAATATTTAGACCAATTTCAGTGACTCACTGTAAATTCTTCAAAGAAATTTGCCTCTGTTTACTGCCAGACTTATAATTACTATCACTGGCTCTACTTTTGAGAGTTTATGAATCTAAAGAATCTTCTTTAGCATAATGAGTTTCATATTTTTTGTAAAACAGATCACAGTATTTTAAATCAAATATATAGAATATGTCAATTATGCTGGAGTATTTATTTCCACTCAGTTTGAGAGGCCCAAACCTTTAACTTTTTTATGTTTCAGAGCTCTTGTTAATTTTGCCTTTGCACCTAACTCTTTATCTCAGAGTTAACACCCAGAAAGCTTACATAAATTTTGTCAAAACATAATACCTCTTGATTTCAAAATCAATAGGTATTAAGCAACTGATGTCCTTTGATGGGAGTGAAGTTACTGACCATGAAAGCCCTGTTGTTCTACTGTATTTTGTCTGCTCAAACCTTTGAATCCTAATTAATTTTTCAAATGCAATCTATCTTGAATACTTTAACTGGAAGGATTATAATGAATATCACTAATATCAGAGATCCAGTATCAGCGTTTGCCCTGTTTTAGTTAGAGCTAGTTTATGGAGTAACAAAGTTATTAATAAAGTCAGGAATTCAAGGCTTTGATAACTCATGGACAAAAGAAACTGGGAATAAACTGGGATCTTATAAATCAGAAATTTGGAGGATACGTGAATATTCAGAAGAAATTTTCCTAGTGGGAAAAAAATTGTTTGGCCGTAACCCTTGACCCACAAAGACCCAATTCTTTAATAGTGTACAAGATCTTTAAGTTTGCATCTACAATTGCCTATGTTTTCTCAGTTTGGTAGAGCTTTCACCTCTCCTGTGTCCTCAAATGATCTTATAGCGAACTGAATTTGGGTATGTCTCTTCTAGAGTCCCAGTCTCCAGTGGTTTAAAATTATGCAACACATTTAGTAGTTCAGGGAGTCATGACATACTATGAGTGTCCTCTTCAGTTGCGTTACATTGCAGAATGTATCAAGAAAAATAAAGGTACTAAACACGAAAGATGGGGAACAAAAAGCTTTTGTGTTCTAGTCTGTGTTGTATTTGTATTCATTTGTATTTATTATAAGTAAATAAGAGTAATTGATGCCTGTTTATAATGAGTGCAGGATTCTTATGTGTGTTTCTAGACTGTCAAATATCATTTTAATAATTAAGTATATCAAAGTGTTCAAGTATTGTACCACCAAATTGGTGTGAAGTTTGCAATTTTCACACTGAGGAAACATGTCAAAAACTAGGCCCTCTATGCTCAGCTTTCATCTCATTATGCAATTACTTCATTTATTTATTAAATTTATATGCCACCCATCTTGCTGTCCAATTCTCAACTTTTGTAAAACTATTTATTGTTTTACCATCATAGGAATGTTAATGATAATATCACATGTGCAGGTTCACCATGCATGCATCCCATTTAAATATTTAAATGTTTTGCAGAGTACTCAGTTGGCCTTAGAACATCTGGAATCTGCTCCTGAGAAACTGAATGCTTCTGAAGACTGTGGAGATTTGGGGGTAAGAATATTTTGTGATCTCTTTCATTTGTTAAATATTTAACAGGATTCTATACAATAGGAAATGTATTATATTTATCTTTGGGTTTTGGTCATTTTTTCTGTTTTCTTTTGTTATTAACTAAAAAACAATAAAATAACTATAAAAATAGGGGAAATTATACTTAAGGCATGACATCTAAAACACAATTACAGTATACTATAGCCCTATTTTTGAGGTTCACATATTAGTGTGAAGCTGAAGCAGCAAATTCCTTTCCTTTACTTACTCAAAAAGTTATTTCCCAAATAGAGTCCTTCCATCTTGATTTGAATATCACATTCTGATGCCTCATAATAATGTGGTATTTTTAAGGTTGAATAAATGTAAAATCTGAAAACATTTCTCTCTCTATCCCAGTTTTTGATATATTCACAGTATTTTGGCAACTTTTTTGAACTTGATATCACTTAGCTATGTGAAAAAACTATTTGAAAAGTGATAATTTTTGTTTGATTTATTAAGGTGCAATGTCAAAATATAATAAATATAAGATATATTAACTGAAATAAAATACTCACGCCTTAGTTCCCACATGATGACACCTGGATGTCTGTAGTTTCATAATTGGTATTCTTCATCAGGCAACTGCTAGCAAATTCAATAGAAAGCAGTTGGAATGTTCTTGTTTATTCATTAGGCTGAGTAAAACTGAAATTACATGATGGGATTATATTGTCAGATATTTTAAATGAAGACTAAGTACAGTATATATGAATGT
>JANHFO010004504.1:74075-84421 GCA_032468095.1 Pareas carinatus
CTGAGTCTATGGAGAGGGACGGCATATAAATACGAATAAATAAATAAATAAATTTAGTCCCCACCTGTAATGCTTTAAAGCATTTACCATGTTCATTGGCATATGTATGTACAGGCTAACAATTTGGGGGGGGTTGACCTCAAACCATGTACTAGTCATGTCTGACCCTGGTTAGCTTTTCATGATTGGTCACTGCCTTCTGTTCGGAGCCTTGGTCACGCAGTGGTTAGAATGCAGTGTTGCAGGCTAACTCTGCTGACTGCCAGCAGTTCAATCCTGACTAGCTCAAGGTTGACTCAGCCTTCCATCCTTCTGAGGTTGGTAAAATGAGGACCCAGATTGTTGGAGACAATAGGCTGATACTGTGAACTGCTTGGAGAGTGCTGTGAAGCAGTATATAGCTCTAAGTGCTATTACTATTGCTCTCTGGTTGGGCTACTATTGCTAAAAAGTGACAGCAAAATGCAAAGGGAAAAAATTGGAACCTTGATCCTCCATATGTACTTTGTTCTTCCTCTCATTTTGATTTATTGTCTCTCCCATAATGTCCCACATGAGTAATTTCCAACATACATAAATGAGCAGCTTCTCTCCAACACAATTAATTAATTGAAAGTTACATATTAATACCAAAGTAAGGTAGACTAGCAGCTGGGGCTTTTAAATTTCACTGTTGCATACTTTTTTTAAAACAGGCTCCTCAGAACCGATCATGTATAAAACTCTGTTCAACAGATATGTACTCTAACAATATAAGTAGACATACGATTGATTTAGCAACAGATTTCTTCCTTGATGCTGGTGTAATGTCTCAGTTACAGTCAGTTCCCAGACAATATATAAAATAGCTAATTACTAGCAGTAGCGATATGATTGGAAACCAGGAGATGTTTTAAGAGAATCCACTTGCATACTCTTGCTTATAATTATAAGGACAGACTAGAGCAACCTGCTCCAATATTATGATAGAATGGAGAAGGTGTGTGGTACACCGAATAAAACAAAAGAAAACTTTTAATATTACCAATCAAAATATAGAGAGTAACTTTCCTTCATTTCTTCTTTAACAAATAGGCTTTCTTTTTCAAAAAAGGAAGTTTAGTATGTGTGCATAGTAGAAGACTATGGGTTCTTAATTTATTTAATTTGTATGAGTTCAGAAATAATTAGGGTTAATGAATATTGGTAGAAGCAAAATCTTTTTTAGATGTAATACATCTTTAACTAGTTGGCATGCTACCATTTGAATGTTGAATTAGGGAGACTCTTGGTTGATAAAGCTCTTTTTATAGAGGAAAAAATTGAAGCTTCTCTTTCTGTAAGTGAATGAGTATTCTTAGTTTATTAAATTGTAGAAGTACCAGCAATGTACCAAACCACTCAATTTTTCTAGTTTGTTTTGTTTCCTTTTGATTTGAACACAATTTTTTTTCAGTATACAGTACTGTCCATATACAGTATTTCCAGGAGCAGGGCATTATCTCCTTAATAGACATACTTTTCAATGTTATTATTATCAGGCAGCTAAGACGGCATAGACTTACCAAGCAATGAGCATAAAAATCCATGGCTGTTTCACATACATAATTCATTCCATGTTTTATTACATGGGAGATAAAATTGCAATATTTTACTGTCAGTATAAACAGGTTATGAAAAGTATTCTTTACACAGGCTGTTTTACAGAAGATAATTCCTTTCAGTATACAGTATATTTTTTCTCCTCAGAGTTATTTCTTCCAGATTTATAATCCTATGCTCAGTCAATAAACTCAGTGGATTTACACCTGAGTAGTGACATATCTGGCTGCCCAATTAGTTCTAGAGTTCAAATATCTAACCAACTATTAATTTGGTAGGAAAGTGGTTGCAAGGACATCTTGACTTTTTCATACTTTATTGCTGCTTGGCAAAATGATAGCATCATATAAGTGCATGACAATGCCTGGAAGCTCTATCAATCACTATGCTGATCATCATATCTTTATTACAAATTCTCTTAAGACTGTTATGATATGGCCATTATGTTAACTCTTATTGAACTGAATAACTATCTTCAAATGTTTTCCCCTTATTGAGAAGAAACAATATTGTGAGAACTGGTGGATGTTTTAGCTGTGTTTTTGAAAGTAAAATTCCTTTCCAGTTTTTCAAACTTATTTTTGAATCAGCTTTTAAGAAATGAAAATGGATTTCTCAAAGAGTGGGGAAATTCATTGAACTTATGTTTGGAAACTGTTTTCTTCATTATGTATCCACATTTCCAAGTCCTGTAGCAGACTGAAGTCCTAGTTGGCTTTAAAAACTGATTTAACCTTTATGCAGCAAATATGGTTAATTACTCTATTTTTACTACATGTTTTCCAAAGGACAGAGTAAAACGAAATGGTTATATCTATACATGTATAACACCTAAGTGCTGGGAAGCCAGAATTGGTTAGTGCTCCATTGACTGTGTTTGTCATGCATTTATGGATGATAGCTGTAAAAAACTGCAGAAATGCAAGGTAGATAGGAACTTACTTGTTTACCATATATAATTCAGTTGGCTTTCATTCTGCAATTGACCTGACTCCATATAGACAGTTTCTTTCTATACTGGCTTCTATGTATAAAAAAGAAACCATGAGGTTGTCAATACTCAATCAGGGCTGAGATGGAATTCCTACTCTTCAGGGTTATTATCTTTCCATCTGTAGTAATTTACACCTTTGTGGGCAGCCTCAATTCCATAGGGCGGGGAAGCTCATACACTATAGCTGTTTGTATTTGGCCAGGGATCAGGAGGATGAAAAATTAGTGAGGCACAGTCACGGTGGGAGAGCACAGAAGGTTGAAGGGGTGAATGGCAGGAGGGTGGGGAATGGAACATTGAGGTGGTATGTGGGAGGGGTAGATATAGCGGGAGCTGGGGGCCAAATTCTGTGAGGGGCACACATTCCTCGCTGTATACAAGCGGTGACGCACGGCGACCCCCAAAGCTCTTCCTGTAGTTTAGATGGTATGGACCCTCAGGCCCCAGGCCTGAGGCTGATGTTATGCAATGCCAGGTCCGTAGTTAACAAAGCCCTCCTTATCTGTGACATGATATAGGAAGAGGGGAGGCGGACCTGGTGGGTATTAGGCCACAGGGGGGGAGTTCCCCTTGTAGAAATGTGCCCACCAGGTTTCCGACATTTCATCGGCCATGGGCACCGGGGAGGGGTGGGGATGGCGGTTTTGATTAAAGAGGAGTTCGCTCCGAGGAAGAGCACTGTTCCTCAGGCGGCCGACTGTGAGTCGCTCCTGGTGAAATGGGGGCCTGGTAGGCAGATGGGCTTGCTGATCGCATACCTGACAGCAACCCTGCCCGAGCTGCTCGATGTTATCGCTGAGGTGGCGCTGGAGACTACCAGATTTAATGTAATGGGAGACTTCAACCTGCCATCCGCAGGCGAGGCATCTGAGATGGCTCAGAAGTTCATGGCCTCCATGATGGCCATGGACCTGATCCAATTAGTTCAGGGGCCCTCACACACAGGAGGACACATGCTGGACTTGACTTTTGCTTCTGGACGGTGGTTGGATGATCTGAGTGTAGGGGACATAGTAGTTGAGCCCCAGTCATGGTCAGATCATCACCTCCTTAGGGTGGATTTCCTCACCGCCACACCCAGCCGCAGGGAGGTGGAACAAACAAGATGGTTCCACCCCAGGCTCCTGATGGACCCAGATAGGTTCCAGTCGGAGCTTGGACCATTTCCTGAGGCTCTATCCCACGGCTCAGTCGAGGGGCTAACAGCCATCTGGCAGAGGATGATTGGTAATGTTCTGGATCGGGCCGTGCCTTTGCGGCCTCTGACAGAGTTACCCTGGCTCCCTGGTTTACTGAGGAGCTTAGGGAGATGAAGCACCAGAGAAGGTGCCTAGAGAGCAGTTGGAGGGCAGTCGCTCTGAGTCTGATCGAGCTTTGGTTAAGACACATATTAGGTCCTACTTTGGCGCGATCAGGGCAGCGAAGAATGATTATTTTGCCGCCCTTGTTGCATCAGCAGATAACTGCACCGCTGCCCTGTTCAGGGTGACGCATACTCTTCTTCATTTGGAGGGGTGGGAAGATCCCCTGCAGGGACAGGCAGAGGATTTCAGCTACTATCTGCAGGACAAGATCGATCAGATCCGGAGCAGTTTGAACTCTGACCGGGCTGGTCCGGGCAAGATGACTGAGGCAAGTCTTGTGAGGGTTGTTTGAGATGAGTTTGATGCTGTTGCTCCTGAGGAAATAGGCAGGATCCTTGGACGGCTGAACGCTACAACAAGTTTACTGGACCCTTGCCCCTCCTGGTTGGTGCTGGCCTCTCGGGAGGTGACTCAGGGCTGGCTCCAGGATATAGTTAAGGCTTCATTGAGTGAGGGGCTCCTGCAAGCCTCCCTTATGAAGGCGGTGGTGAGACCCCTCCTCAAGAAGCCTTCCTTGGACCCGGCAGTTTTAGCAAACTATCTTCCTGTCTCCAACCTTCCTTTTGTAGCAAAAGTTATAGAGAGTGTTGTGGCATATCAGCTTCCCCGGCACCTGGAGGAATCTGTCTATTTGGACCCGCTCCAGTCCGGCTTCAGGCCTGGTTACAGCACGGAAACGGCATTGATTGTGTTGGTGGATGATCTCTGGAGGGCCCGGGATAGGGGTTGTTCCTCTATCCTGGTCCTGTTAGACCTCTCAGCGGCTTTTGATGCCATCGACCATGGTATCCTGCTGCGCTGGTTGGGGGGGGTTGAGAGTGGGAGGCACCGTTTATTGGTGGTTCTCCTCCTACCTCTCTGGCTGGACATAGACTGTGTTGACAGGAGGGCACAGGTCGACTCCGTGGGACCTCACTTGTGGAGTCCTCAGGAGTCGGTCCTCTCGCCTCTTCTGTTCAACATTTATATGAAGCCCCTGGGTGAGATCATCCATGGCTTCGGAGTGGAATACCATCAGTACGCTGATGATACTCAGCTGTATATCTCAACTCCAGGCCACCCCTATCCCTCTCCTCCTCTGCAAAAACGCCAGGAGTGGGGGGCCAGGGATGCCTACTGAGCCCTCTTTGCTCTTTTTTTACCTGTTTGAATGCAGATTCTGAAAAGATTTATGGTGTCCGTCTTTTCTCCCCCCCATCCCCAAAAATCCTATCACTCTCCTCCTCTGCAAAAATGTCAGGGGTAGTATAAATTAAAATATTTGTTAGGATTAGAAAATCTTATTGTATTTTATGTAATTGTTTTTTCTCTCTCTTTTCTCTCTTTTTTCTTTTACTCACTTTTGTATGTTGTTCATGAGAAAATTTAATAAAATACTTTAAAAAAATGGAAAAGATCAACGTCACACATAATGGAGCAGCTGTTGATGAAGATGATTGAACTTACAGAGATGACTAAATTAATTAGAGAAAAAAATTCTACATTCAGAGTTTATTTATTTATTTATTTATTTATTTATTTATTTATTTAGATTTATATACCGCCCTTTCCCCGAAGGACTCAGGGCGGTGTACAGATAACATAAAAAAATTAACATTGAATTTTAACAATATTTACAAAATATGGGATATGGGGGAAAGGGAATGGGAAGAAAGGGAGGGAGTCGGGAGGGGAAAGGAGGAAACTGATAGTGCACAGATAAATCTGAATAACTAACATAGAACTTTAACAATATTTACAAAATTATGGGGTGTGGGGGAAAGGGAATGGGAAGCGGGGGAGTGAGTTGGGAAGGAGAGGGGGAATTGGCCACTTGCCATCTCTCTTGATCCTAGGACCAGTCATCAAGATGGGCCCCTGGTGTTGATGGGCCAAGCCTTCGAGGGGGGACAGGGGAGACAAGGTTAGTGGTCTAGGATGTTCAAATAAAGAGTTATACATTTTTTGGGAAATTGAAGAAAAAATAGAGCTATGATTTGATATCCTTATGATATCCTTTTTTCTGCTTTTAGTGTATCCAGAATGTATAAATTAATGTAACTTATTAAATTTATAATTTTTTATAAAAGCAAATCATTTTTATAGATTAGCACAATACATGAATTATTAGTAATAAAAACCATGAATCATTATGATTTACCTATTGCTATACATACTAGATATTGCAAAAGTGATAGATGAGATTTTAGAATGGGGAAGTGCTTTGAAATCGACCGCCATACCATCTTGGGTAGAGACATGATTGCACAGCCTAATGAGGGTCCAGCTGAAAATGAATAGATTAGTCATCTATCAAGTCAAGTTATGATCATAGCTGCACGCAGAGCCATAAATCATTCTGCTACTCTTGCCTGGGTCACAAAGAGTCGCCCAGCAAAAGCAGCAGCAAACATGCAAGTTTCGAAGCCAATTTTGGAAGCAATTTAAAGCCAATAGTCAAGTCTCATGCTTATCAGTCTTGGCTGACAGTAGGAGGGATCAAGGATTTCGTTCACCAGGCATGCCACACATACACAATGTTAAAGTAAGACTGTCGAATTATCTATTCCAAAAGGGAATCTCTACCTTTTGGTATATAAATCAAATAAATAAATAAATATTAAACATCTAAATTTCCCTCGCTTCTCAAAAAACACAAATAGAATCAGACTGTGCAAAGCTTCCACTAAAGGAACATTTCTTTCACTTTTGCAACCTTTATGTGTGAATTTAAATGTGGGAGCATTCCTTCAGGTCAGTTTTAGATGCCTGGTGACTGCCTGGATTTGTCTCTGCTCTGTTTTTGGCAAGGTTTTTTGGAAGTGGTTTGTTATTGCTTCCTTCTTAGGGACAAGAGATTGTGACTAGCCCAGATCATCTGACAGACTACAAGTTTAAATCAAGAATAGAATCACAACGTCCCACTTTCTAGTCTGGCATCTTAACTGCTACTGCAAAGGGATTCTCTTTGTTAGCTAAGGGCCTTCTGATCTTTTCCATCTGCATTCTTGGAGATTGTGGAATCTTGTTTTATTTCAAATCAGAGTCTTACTTTTAGTATTGGAGAAAGGAAAGTCTTTCATCTATCAATGCTAGTATTAGGGCTGATTCAATGCCTCTTCAACTCGATCAGAATAATCAGAATCAGAATTTATTGACCAAGTATGTCTGGACACAGAAGGAATCTGTCTCCTGTGTACGCGCTCTATACCTACATGCATACAATAAACAAACTGATTGCGATCATTTCTACCCAACTGGGATCTGACGTATGACTGCTTTTAAAAGGACATTGTTTGGCTATCTGGGGATGGCATGAGTTGAAAAGTAATTATATTTTGCCACTCTTATTGACACAAAGTAATTCTTAATACTTGTATTTGATTAAGCTCAGTAATCATTCTTCAGTAGTACTCTGGGCATCTTTTTTTCTTGTTCATCTCTTGTCATCCCTTTGAAAACAAGGAAGATCTCTAGCATCAAAGAACAAGAGACAATCAGGTATAACACTGATGCATTTGATCGCTCTCTCAGTCTCCGCTTGGTCTCCCTTATAGCTGGTCCTGGTTCTGGCGGGATATGAGGCAATGCAACACAAGTTGAGGTGAGACCAGTGGACAAGCCTGGAAGTGCCCACCACTCAAGTGTCACTAGTCAACTGGTGCAAGCCAGTCCACCCACTGTGGTGCACCAAGGATAGACACGCAAGTGCTCGACAGAATGAACTAGCAATTTAGGCTGCCAGAAATGTATTGTGTCTAGCATTTGTAGATTTCCCTGATATTGTATGCCATACACTAAATAAATAAATAATGCAATATATAACTTAATTTCTTTTAAACAATATATTTTTGAATGTTATATTTGAAAGTATGAAAAGTCCTATGCACCATATATCACTTTTTTCTGTATAAATGTCAGATCAAAAGTCAGTCCCTATCAATCTTCCAAATGTGTTACATTTCAGCCTCCATATTCTCTACTAGAATGCCGAGAACAGTTGATCTAAATCAGCCTGGTTCAGACAATTTTGGGAAGTTTTTGCTTGATTTTTTTAAAATTAAAAAATATTTGTGAATACATTTTGCTCAGTTCACTTGTAATATATTGCATACCATATCTGAACTAAAAAAAACCCCGAAAAACCACTATATAGCAAAAAAGAAGAAAAAACATATTTCAGCCTAATATTTGTATTTCTATAATATTGTTTATTTCTGTAACTTCAAATAGAAAAGGAAGAAGAGAAGGAGGCTATAAAGTTTGATATGTAGAAATAATAAACTGAGAATCTCAGGATCCTATAACATGCAGTGAGAATTGGAAGAAGAAAAAATTAAAACGATGGTAATGGTTAGTAAGCAACTTCCCTTTATTCTTTCTTACACACCAATGCATATAGATAAATACATCCATGCTTCTCTATATACACAGCACCTGTATTTCAGTAGACACAATTATTTGTTTGAAAACATAAATTTTTAAAGTTTCCTCTGGGAGCAATTACTGATGTGGTTAAGGGGTATCTTTCCACCATGCCCATCAGGCTGTACATAAATCTGCAGGATATAATTGTGGTTTTACAACATGCATCACTTTCCCCTCCAGAAAGCTACAGTGGGATCTTGATCCTACCATGCACAGTTTGCATGTTAATCATGCTGCTACAGTCTTTTTTTTGAGATTCTTTTTGCATTTTTCAAAGTAACTACTCTATCGAGTAATTGTGTGTATATATTAGAAATTAGTCAATTTTACAACAATATGCGTGAGTATGCAGCCTTTAGGCAAAACAGGACCAATTTAACATTTTTAGTTCCACTTGCAAAAGATTAATGTAAACGATGTGCAGAGAAATAGGTCCGTGATCTTTTCTGCCAGTTCTCAGTCAATTTGATAAACTACATAAAAATTCTTTTTAAAGTTCCTTCTAGGGAGATGAGAGTTTTGGCAACAACTGCATAGTTGGCTCGCAACGGTTTTACAAGGTGCAAAAGTTGTAAGTGAACACCATGTTCTTCACAGCTTTGCCTGTAGCCTTGCAAAGGGCTTCCCGTACTTCATTTAAACATTGAGACAGGAAACATCTGTGGGGACTTCTTTGGCTGGGCTTTTTCATATTGAATAATACATGCAGCCTGGAAGACTTCAGAGATAAAACGTGGCAAGAGCGTTATCCGCCACCTCTAGCAAAATATCATCAAGAGAAATCTGAAAGATTTTCAAGGGCCCGAAGATAAGACAGAAGAAGGAAACTTCTCCTGACAGAAAATAACTTCTTTTAGGACACAGTATAACTTCATATATAAAACATGGCATCCTGTTACCTTAGATTTCTGTCTCCTTTTTATAAACGAAGGCGGTGATGGCTAACCTTTCAGGCCCAGAAGAGTCACAGCAATGAGCCGTGACTTGTGATGTTATCTCCTGGTGCTGCTACTCTCTTTCTGAGCAAGCGCAGGGCTCTGTGATGTTATCGCTCAGCACCACTACTCACTCTCTGAGCATGCACAGGGCGCTGTGATGTCATCGCCCAGCACTGTTACTCTCTTTTTGAGCATGCTCAGCTCTGAGGCAATACTGGGGTCGACTGGGTTCCCGTGCCAGCAAACAGGACTTTGCGTGCCCAGTGTGGTACGCATTTGCCATGGGTTCGCCATCACTGAACTAAAGCATGAAAATTTGCTCATGTGGGTTTATGCAGTATTTGCTAAGAGAATA
This sequence comes from Pareas carinatus, assembly GCA_032468095.1. NCBI lineage: Eukaryota > Metazoa > Chordata > Lepidosauria > Squamata > Pareidae > Pareas > Pareas carinatus. The sequence goes on from JANHFO010004504.1 coordinate 83,715, forward strand.
GAAGAATCATTTTCTCTAGATCAAAATGGTTTCTTACCAAAGAGACAAGTTAGAAATAATTTAAGAATAATAACGAATGTACTGGAATATTATGAATTACAACCAGGAAAATAATTGGCATTGGTGTTTTTAGATGCTCAAAAAGCATTGATAATCTTTCCTGACAATTTATGGTTCAACAATTGAAAATAATGGATTTTGGCCAGAGCTTTATAAATATGATTAAAACAATATATTCTGGGACTTCCGGCGAATGATGCAGCACTGAAGCAGCATGCTCGGGGAATTCCTGAGCCGAGATGTTTGACAGCGAGTAGATCGGGTTTGTTCTGGTTTCGGAACCGAACCCTAAGCTGCCCCAGAGAGGCAACGAAGAAGTGGGGGCATTCTGCAGTTCCAGGGGAGATGGCGACCACCTTGGAATCAGGAAAAAAACCCTCAAAGATCTACAAAGCTGGGCTGTGAAAATAGAAGCGTGTAGCCGCAGATGGGCTGAGAAGTGAAAGATCAAGCAGTTTGAAAGCAAAACCACAAAAAAGCACAAATCAGCATACAGATACCTGTGTGATTTTTAAAGATTTTTACCATGGAAAAGACTACCTGATTAATAAGAAGATTTAGCATGGAATGATTACCTGGAAAAAGGGGGAAAGATGGCCACCAAACGCAGAAGAATCTATAGACTTTACTAAATATTTGGAATTGAA
>JANHFO010004504.1:98873-112667 GCA_032468095.1 Pareas carinatus
AGCAAGGAAATGAGGTAGTTAAATTCCAAGGGTTTGTGGCTGTCACGTTGCAGTGACCATTTTATTATATCGCTACACTGAAGGAGCAGTTTTTTTCTCCTGTTGTTTGTTTTGATAACAGATTAATCTGGTTTCAGGCAGATTGCTTCTTACCATGTGAGAATTGACCTCTTATAACGTTCAAAATGACTGGTATAGCAGCAGACAAAGCAGTGCTATTATACCAGCCTTCTCTGTATGTAGATCTAAAGCCTATAGCAAAGTAGGTAACCTGTGAACCTCATAATCCTACTTGAACAGAACTTTCAGGAGCTCCATCCAGCATGTTGAAGGATTCAGAGACATACAATGTCTAAAAGGTCACAGGTTCTTAACCCTTATAGTAATGTTGTGTATTGTGAGAATATGATTGTTACCTGGCCTTTTTATTAAGTAGTGAACACCATAATTAATACAGGTTGGCAAGACTAGAATTCACTGATGGAATTGTAAAATACTAGACCATTTGTGATGCTACAAAAGTTATAGTTGCTGGACTTGTTAATAAGACCTCCAACCTAATAGAGTCCTATGGAAAGAAACAGAAAGTGGAAGAACATGCTGGTATGAAGAACCATATGTTAAAGTTGTTTGCCTACCTCCCAAGGCTGACTTGGTTTCTCTGAACATGATTGCAGGGTACTTTCTATCTTTTTGAACTATCTGCCTTTCTTGGACAGGGCTGACTACTGAAATTCAGCCAGCTTTTTTTGTCTCAGATGGAGATACTTATCCAATTATTAATCTGATTTTATGGCCTGCTGGCAGCCAAATTACAAGGAAATAGAGTGGAAGCTACACATTTATTTTAGATAACATAAGTTGAATAGTTTCATGTCTGAAGATATACAGCTGAATTCTAAAAGACAACAGTAGTGATGGCAAACAACCACATTTGTTCAACATTTCAAGTTAAAGCAAATTTTGCATGTCTGGAAATGATGTTGTTGAGTGCAACATTCCATCAATGAATGCAAACATGGGGTAGGAGATGGGCATGAATAGAAGATGCATAACTGTGACAGAACAAACTAGAACAGGGGTAGGCAACCTTGGCTCTTTTATGACTTGTGGACTTCAGCTCCCAGAATTCCTGAACCAGCATGGCTGAGCCAGCATGGCTGGCTCAGGAATTCTGGGAGTTGAAGTCCACAAGTTATAAAAGAGCCAAGGTTGCCTATCCCTGCTCTAGCTTGTTCTAGTAATTAAATCATCAGCCTAAAAATCAGGAGGCTGTGAATTCTAGTCCTACGTTAGGCATGAAAGCTGACAAACTGACGCTGGGCACTCTCAGTCCAGCCCACCTCACAGACTTGCTGTTGTGGGAAAAAATAGGAGGAGGATAGAGGTGAGTAGATTATTGTATTGAGTTATCTATCAAAAAATAAAGGTGGGATAAAAATAAGTAAATAATACATACATACTACATATAGATTTTAAAAGAAGGGGGAAAGCTGTATAAACTTAATAATAAGAGGAGTCTGATGAAAACATGGGAAACTATTTTATCGAAAATGATTGGACAGTTTCTACAGTTGTTGCATAAACTATAAACTATTTATAAATTAGACCTATAAAAAACTATTTTGAGTTGAAATTTCTGGACAAATTTAAGAATATAATTAATCTGAGCAATCTTCAAACCAGGCCCTAGTTGAATGATAGAAGCATATATGCTGCATTTGTGTGTACATGTGTGATTGTTTATGCATGTTGCTTTTGATAAGAACCTTTCCACGACCCTAGGTTTATTATACCAATCTTCCCAAAGATATTCTAGTGTTCTAGGTAATGTAGTTTTTAAGAAGCTAAAGAGAAAAGGAAAAAAATAGTAAAGCAGGCTATCATTTTCCAAATTTTCCTACTGCCTCTGAAGGTCAGATTTCAAGTAGAAATCCATTTTTGTTTTTGTTTTTTTGCTTCTTTGTTTTTGTTTTATATAATTTATGTTGGCTGGCATTTTAAAATTGCAATGGAGCAATAAAAAGCCTGAGCTCAAAGTTGCTATCTGCCTTTGCCAGATTTTTAAGGAGACAGGAAGATGAATGTCAAAGACTACTGGGGAATGTTGAGGTACTGTTAATTTGTCAGTCCTAGTAATTGATCTTTATGTATATCTTACTCCTTACTTCAGTATCATCAGCTAAAATGTTTTCTGATTTCTCTCTAGAATTTCATTTAAAATCCTAAACTATTTTTTAAATTGAACTGCAAGAAGAAGAAAAACTAACTGGGGTTTATGGCCATCATCAAGCCCATTTTGGATATCTTGTGATTTTTGTTGATACATGGACCTAATTTATGAAGAGCTGGGAAGAAACAACCCAGTGACTAGTTCTCAAAAAGCTGCATAATCATCATTAAGAACATACAGTAGAGTCCTTTGACCTTGGTTGTAGACATTTCATCATCAAACTAGGTAACATCATCAGTGCTAAGACTGATGATGTTATCTAGTTTGGTAATAAAACATCTACAAAAAACAACCAAGCTCAGAGACCACCAAGGACCCCACAGTTCACCCATAAGTTACAAATATTCCCTTTTATCAGTATATACAGAAGAAATAAATAAAAGATATTGGATTGAATCTGGAGAGTTTTAGTTATACTCCTAAATACATCAAAATCACCTATTAGAGTAAAATAGATTAAAATAAAACCGGACAATATGCTGTTTATGAGTGATTCAAAAATCTAGCTATTGTCTTTCCATGTTGTGTGACCCAGCTCATTATATTAAATCAAATTACAGCTTAGTTGTTTGGTTTTAGTGGTTTAAATAAACAAAGCAATTGTGTTCTACTGACCTGGTTATAAAGCTTTAAAAATCTGTTACTTTGAATAGACTTTAAATATGACTATATGCTGAGATTGGACCCATATTTTTAGCCACTATCTCTAGTAACTTTTAAACATCCATTGCTTATCTTAGATGCCGACATATTTTCAGACATGATTAGTGGTTTTAACGAAGGCAAGTTCAGATGCAAGCCTTGTATTTTTCTAATTGGAAAACTAGTTTTTGGCATGGTATCAGTAATACATGCATGAAAAGAATACATGTTCAGATTAATATGAAGCTCTTAAGAATCTTTGTGCCCTATTTATTTATAGTAGAGGATGATATTCCACTATTTGAGATCAAACCATTTATGAAAAGTACAGGGATTAACTAAAACACATAGAGATACAAAATTAAATCAAGTGCGAGGTTCTTGAGAACAGAACATAGAGATTAACCACCCAGAAAAGGTGACAGGAACAATCAGATTTACAATGACTTAAAACATTTGTATGGAGAGCTCCTAATTATTACATATTATTTATTTATTTAAATTTGCACCAGTGAGATCCAAGCGGAGGGCGAAGGAGTGGCTCTCATAATCTGTGAACAATTATAGGGTCCTGGATGCTCCTCTCCACAAATAATTAGATAATGGAGACTCTTGTTGAAAGCTGTGCTTCAGCAGTTGGGAACTGTTGGGATCCTTACCAGTGCACTGCTTTCCCTGCTTCCCAGCAGCACCCAGGCCTGAGCTGCTGGATTCCTAAACTGGGCTGCAGTAGAGTCTCTGAGGCTATTATTCCTCAGAAATTTTAATCTGCCATCCTGTTATGTTGAGTTTGGGGCAGCTCAAGAGTTTGTGACCATAATTGCAATCATGGATTTATCCCAGTCATTAATGGCTTGATATATATTGCCAGCTGCATAATAAATCTTTGCAGTTAGGTGATCACCACATGACCTGATAGTGGAGGACATTAGTATCAGTCTATTGCCATGGACAAATACTTCTCTAATTGCTTTCCAGCTCCCTGATGTCATCCTCCCTGCAGAGTGATAGGGTCTGCCTGATTGGCTCATGCGAGGCAATTTATGGACCCAAGGGGCTTCTAGAGAGACCTTGGGATTTTCTCCAAGAATAGGGTTAGCCGAGACATTAATCACTGCCAGGAATGGGCAGCTGGTAAAGATTTGGATTGTGTTGCTCCATGTGGCTTTTCCCTGTATGTTAATCCCAGGGTATTCCTCACTTTAACAAGGAACTCCAGGAGATGAAACATCAGAGGTAACACCTGAAAGTTTGTTGTAGAAAGACTTGGAGCAAGATTGACTGAACATGGGTAAAAACCCAAAGCAGGGAATACCTCATGGCAGTAGAAAGAGGACACTGTGCTGTCACCTATTTATTGGATCCAGCACCCTCCTGATTCATGAAATCAGCTAGGAGGTGACCTGTGTTTGGGTCCATGGTATGGCATTGGCATCTTTGAGGGAGGAATGATATCTTCTGCCTTGAATGATGTGGACTCCATTCTTGGACCCAACACTTTTGGTAATTATCATCCTCTCTCTAACCTACTTCTTTTAGGGAAGATTGTTGACAAAATGGTTAATGAGTTGATGAGAACCTTGAAGAAAGAAAATTTAGTAGACCCATTTTAGGCCAGGATTTAGTACAGAGAAAGAACTGGTTGCTCTTAAAGATGATCTGTGGTATAGCCAGGATGGAGGTGCCATATCTATCTTTTTTTCTCTCAAAAATACTACAGCATAGTATCATTCTGTGCTGCCTCTGGGGTTTGGGATTATGGTGATTCTCCTTCCTCCTGTGCATTGGTTTTATTGGGGAGGGAGAGCTCTCTCTTCACCTCTCCCTACCTCTCTTTCTCCCTCCTTCCCTCATTTGTAAGGTGCCACAAGACATAATTATTTCTCCTTTCCTATTCAGAATATACATAAACTGCAGGTTGGGGTCATTCAACTGTTTGGGGTTTGATATCATCAATATGACAAGCCAAGAAACAGTAGATTTAAATTACAAGGAAACTTATTTAGACTAGACATCAGGTAGGATTTCTTTCACTAAAAGCAAACACTACTTTCAGAAGATGACTTCCAGTCTTTGTTCAATCGCTAAGTCATGTCTCACTCTTTGCAACCCCATGGCGCTCCATGTACCTGGACATTGTCTCCAATTTCCAGTTTTTACATCTGTATGATTCCAATTCTAACCTTCTTCTAAACCAAGTGAATAATAAATTGACCTTTTAGGCTTTTTTAAACCAACAAAATATATTCCTTAGTGTATTCACTTAATGAAGATGATAAATGTAACATCTTCATTACAATTACGCAGTGTAGTTGTGACCTTCCCTCACATTATGAAACAGGCTTGACCCTTGTCTGGATTCTACTGGGAAAATGAATGCCAAACCATTACTCGCAGTATGGCTTGTAGATAGAACCCAGCACTCTTCTCTTGACCTTTTAAAGTATCTAGATTATTGTTCCTAACAACGTAATTTTTCCCATGGGCCAAGACAATCAAATTACATGCAGGGTATAACACTTTATTCTTTGATATAGGGTGACATTCTATTACAAGTTTAAAAAAATAACTATCACTCTTACCAGTCCAAAATAGTGATGCTAACATCCTTAGGAAGAAGCAAGTTTGTAACCCCCTAGGGCTATTCTAAATCATTTTGTTTGTTTGCTTGCTTGTCAAAGTTTCCATAAGCCATATGTCCTGGCAAAAGCAGCTGCAAGATCTATTTCCTTTTAAGAGAAAATAACACCAAGTGCTTGAAAGTAACATTTGAAGCCATTTCCCTATGTGATCTTGAGCCAATGTGCTTTTGATCACCTCTTCTTCTTTTTCCATTCACAGTGGCCTTGTAGTCTTATCTGATTGCCCAACAATGAAAATATTTTAACTCAGATGTGCCTTGATCAAGCAACAACTAATGGTGGAAACAGATCTTGAAATACTGAGTTCAGATTTTCATGGTTCATCATTTATAAATATGAGATTGAGCAATTATATACTATTTGATTACGTGAATTCTATTATGGCTTCTATTTGAGAATTCCTTTTACAGACAGATACCGGTTAGTAGGCCAAAAGGACAGTGAATAATAGGCACTCCACCCCACCTTAGTTTTTCATCCATCCATCCATATCTTCCCTTATTTTATTTTCGTATATCAACAGAGCAGCTGAATTTAGAAGTAAACTCAACCATGGAGAATGGAGGACAATTACTGGAACTATATACCTTCCATTTCTAATTCTCATAGATAGTCCAGAAAAATAATATACCACCATCTTGCACTATCATCATCTTGGTTTCACAACTAAGTACAATCAATGCTCGTCTCAGTACTATATCCCAATCTGAAACATGGCTAAAAAGGATATAGATGATAATCTTGAGGGGCTTCAAAGCAATAGCTTCTCAACAATCTTACCCGAGGCTGAACACTAGACAAAAACAGTCAAGAAATATTGAGTTCAGTGAAGATTTATTGCAAAGGGGTGGTGATGTTCCAATTTACTCCAGGTAATTGTTAACAGCTATGCTTCTGTGCTTTGACTATAGCAAAGAATTTATTTATGCATTTATTAAATGTATATGCTGCCCTTCTTACCAATAATTGATGGCGTTTTGAGCCATAGTTCATGTTTCAATGAACTGTGATAAAGCAAAGAAATCCAACCTAGTGTTTGCAAATACTTGATGACTTGGGTCAGATTCATGGTGACCATGGAGGCTATGAACTAATGAACTACATGCTTCTTGGCTAGTGGGCGCCCTGGGGGCAGCGGATGGCTTAGGGGGGTGCTAGGAGGCCAGGGGGCTGCCAGGATGGCACCAGGGGGACGCTAAGAGGCCAGGGGGGTGTCCAAAACTCAGACTACATGCCCGGAGCACCCAGAACTCAGCCCGCTCTGCATGAATGCCTGGAGCACCCAGAACTCGGCCCACCCATAGGAGCACCTGGAGCACCGAGAGCTCGGCCCACCCCGAGGGAGTGTCTGGAGCATCGAGAGCTTGGCCCGCCCCGCAGGAGCATCCAGAGCTCAACAAGCGATGAGGGGGAAATGGAGTGTGAGAATGGTATGTTTTTAGTGCGTGTCTGTGTGACTCTCATTCTGTGTATATGTGTATGCTATTCCGAATAATGCTATTTATAGGGGGTTGGGGTGGGGGGCACTGAGGATGAGTTTATAGCACCAAGGGGGCGGTGGACTGAAAATGTTTAGAAAACACTGCTCTAGCCTGTAAGTTGAAGTCTCAGAGACGCTGGCAACCTGGTGATAGAATCTAGTCATTTAGGCGAGATGCTGGTACAGTAGCAATAAACCCATCAGCTTCCTGGAACTTCAGCCAAAGGTTTACATACCTTTCATTATCTCAGAAAGTGAATTTTCTGGATGATATCTGCCATGATACCCCATCCTCTGGTCTCATAGTTAATGTTAAACTCAAAACCTGACTAGGCATATTTTCAAGAAGGAATCTCCCTCTTATGGGCCCATCCAAGTCTTAGTTATGCACACCAGGATGATTGCCTCATCCCAAACTGAACCTGTGACATGACACTTGATATGTCAGACTATCTAATCACCCATATAGTTTTTTAGTCACTCTGTATACAGACCTGCACATAGGTAACCAGGCTACATATCAGAAAGTTGTGGGATACATTCTGAAATGCTTTGCTAGAGACAAATATATTGCATTCTTACAAGCTATTGTGAACTTATCTGATCCATAAAATGAGAAAAGATTAGTCTGGCAAGTTTTGTGCTTGATAAGTGGTTACTGTTGTCTTGTAACTAATGCATTATTTTCAAGGTGCTTGCTAAAAGATTTCTCTAAGATCTGCTTAAAAATCTTCTCAGGTATTGCTGTCCAATTGATTGCTCTATTGTTTGCTATATTTTTCTTTTTGAAGATGGGAAATCCTTTTTTTCCTCCTAATTCCTAGGTGAATCTAACTCTGATCAAAACTAGAGTTCACAAATGTAATCAGTTTTCCAACTTGACACTTTCTGAGCTGTAAGCCATCTGGCTATAATATTTTTTCTTTTTGCTTCTTCCCTGTGTCTCCTACTTCTCACATTGTGCCTGATAAAGAATCCTAGAATATTTGAAAGCTAATTCACTCTTGTATTGCATTGTTTATTTATTCTTTCAATTATTTATGTCCCATTTGTGGTATACTGGTTTGACAGCCGCAGGTAGAAAGACTTTATAGAGGGTGGTAAGCACAGCACAAAACATTGTGGGTTGTTCCCTGATACAACTATATGACCGCTAGGGCCTGTTGCCTTAGAAGAGTAAGGAAAATCCTCAAGGATGACTCACACCCTGGTCAGCCCTTCTTAACTCTCCTATCATTGGAGAGGAAATATAGGAATACAGATAGCCACACAAAGAGGCTGAAGAGTAGTTTTTATCTGTGGGCTGTCAGACTCCTAAATGAAAAATAATACTATAACAACGTGGTTTCTGCATGTGTTGGTGGTGGGGAGTGCACAAAGGGAGGCTCAGCCAATCTCATTGTACACATGTTGTACTCTATATATATATATGCAAAATACCATTCACTCATTTACTCACTTACTGACTGACTGATCATGAGATCTCCAAAAGTATAGAAGCTACAAACATTAAATTGGGTATATACCTTCCTTTTGCTATGTAGGTGCTCACTAAGAAACGGTTTTTCAAAATATTAATTTTAACAGGAATTAATTAATTTTAACAGTTATTCAAGATTTAAGAAGAAGAAAGCCATTATGCATACCTGCAACACAGCTTCTGCCTCCAATGCGTATCGGAAGTGAGTGCAGTGCGTCGTGGCAAGTAGAGGAGTTTTAGGAGAGAGGGACTTTCTACAAGAGTTTTGAGGAGTTTTGTGAGTGAGCGACTTTCTCCAGGAAGTCGCGGGTAGCGACGAAGTTTGCCGACTGCCGGAATTTTGATGACCGATGGTGAGTGTTGGAGGAGGGAAATGGCGGTGGCCACTGCTGCGCACCTCACCAATGAGGAGCTTTTCTCCAAACTGAAGCAACTCGGTTTCACGTCCGATCAGCTTTCCCCACTTCCCCAAGCCAAAGCTGTCAGCCACCAGCCCCTGAAGCTGCCTGATCAGCTTCCCCAACCTCCCCAAACCGGACCTGCCAGCTGCCAGCCAATGGAACTGCCCGATCGGCTTCCCCAATTTCTTGGTAATCCCCGAGGTGGAACATGGGTACCAACAGTTACTATGATAATAAAAGTTTCATTTCATTTCATTTTCTTCTAGGAGTTCAAGATAGCTTACACAAAGATCATGCTGTCCAGAATCACTGCTATGAGATAGATGATGATATAAATTGCTTAAAATATTTACATAAAAAATAATAAATCTGTCTTCACTTGATCTTCTTAACAGCTCATGTCTGGGTTGAGAAGAAGCCCAAACTAAATTAGTGTGGCTGAAGATGGAACTGAACTCACCTCCCTTGTCAGGCTAATACCATACTCAACTATGAATTTGGGTTTGTTTTTCTGATGAGCATCAGCGCTTCAATTTTCTTTTCTGTGTTTTGAGATTAGATTATTTAGCATTTCCTTAGTATTTATTAGTAGGAAGAAAGAAAGGGAGGTCATAGACTCTATCATGATCAAATAAGACCAGTGGCAAAAGCCAGGGACAGGCTTTGCCTGTACCCAGTTGGGATTCTGTAGACCACTGGTTTCTGTGTTCCTTCTGGTGAAGGGCAATCATTCATCAGCATCAAATATGGGTTTGTAACCAGTTATCTTTTCTCAGATAGAAAAGCAATAGTTACTGAATAAAATAGTTGGGAGGAATATCATGTGCATTTTTCACAACACTCGTAACATTTCTGAACTCTTTGGTAGGAAATGAAACATAAAGGAAGGTGGGCTGACAGAAGCAGCATCACAATGTCACGACCCAAGTCTGATAAATGGTGATGTCACATGCATGCATGAAAGGAGCAAAGCTTGTGGCATCATGTCACAATGTTGGGTGCTTGTATCATTCTAAGTAAGGTTACAAGTTTCTTTTACATATTCTAAGTAATATCTCCTGAAGTGGGCATGGACACAGTCCTTTTGTGAAACTTATTCTTATCCTTGGCTTAAAAATTTCTCAGTCTTACCTTACTATATGATCCAAAAACATTTCTGGGGAACCTAGATCCCAACATGCCACAATAGTCCTATTGGACACTGTTTCATATTTTGATAAAAGCCCCAAGGAATTCAGAAGATTAGAAGCACAGACTTAAAGCACCCATAGTCTAACCCATTTCCTGTGATCATCTGAAAATATTGGAAAGAGAAACCTAGCAGACATTGTCACCTTGTTATTCCCCTTTGTTTCAGATACTGCACAAGCTAAACTATTTATTATGAGAGACAGGCCTGATGTTCCTTTTCACTCAGCCATATCTTCAGCCTCAGGCATTGATCAAAACCAAGGCAGTTGTCCTTGGAACAGTATAGCTATACAATTTAAAGCAGGCATTACAGAAAGCAATTAAAAGAAATAAACAAAATGGCATTCCAATCTAGACTGGGTGCACTAAAGGACATTTGGACATTATTTCTTTAAAGCAGGTGTAACAGAAGTCTGCAACTGGAAAAGTGAATGGCAACCTTTTCCTCCTTTGCAATGTTTTCAAGGGTGACAATTAGGGAAATCAGAATAACAGAATTGTAAGGAACCTTGAAGGTCTTCTAATTCAACCCCCTGCTCAGGTAGGAAACCCTATACTATTTCAGACAAATAGTTCCAATGATGAAGCCCCTTTCTGGATCGGAATGCCCTTTGCACAGTCACTCAGGCGCTCAGCATCTCCCAGCTGGATTATTGCAACGTTCTCTACATGGGGCTTCCCTTGAATTGCATCCGGAGGCTGCAGTTAGTCCAGAATGCAGCTGCGCGGAGGATCATGGGGGTCCAGGGATGTTCCCACGAGACCCCCCTCCTATGCGAGCTGCACTGGCTTCTTGTGCCCTTCCGGGTGCGCTTCAAGGTGTTGATTACATTCTTCAAAGCACTCCATGGCATAGGGCTCGGGTATCTGCAGGAGCGCCTGTTGCTGACTATCACCTCTCACAGACCGGTGCGCTCTCACAGGATGGGTCTTGTTCGAGTGCTTTCAGCCAGACAATGCCGGCTGGCAGCCCCTAGGGGTAGAGCCTTTTCTGTGGCAGCACCAACCCTATGGAACAAACTCCCTACGGAGATTCGCATGATACCTGATCTCCGGGCCTTCTGCCGTGCCCTTAAGATCCATCTTTTTATCCAGGCTGGCCTGGCCTGAACCCCCTGGGTTTTTAGTTGAGTCAGTTCCTTCGGGGGGGGGATAGTTTTAGGGGGTCTTCGGGTTTTTTAAAAGTTTAGAGTTTTTAATGGATTTGCAGCCCAAATAGGTTTAATTTTATTTTAAATTGTTTTCAATTTGATATTGTGTGGTTTTAAACGGCTGTACACCGTACTGGGTCCTTCGGGAGGAAGGCAGTATATAAATCAAAATATAAATAAATTAATAAATAAATTCACAACTTTTAGAGGCAAGTTGTTCCACTGTGCATCTTTGCACTCCTAGAAATTAGCTCTTCCTGAATGTATTATGTCACTAAAATAACATTAACTGGTGCTATAGTACAGTATTTTGGATAGATGGGTGGCCATAGAAATTTGATTAACAAATTCATATTTTGCATTTTGTTGTGCTCTGAAAGATGAATCTACCCACTTAGCAATGGCAGTTGTGGCAACCCCTGGTTACCATTGCTAATTGAATGACCATAGGCTATTAAGTGAGAACATCACATCATCATGATTCCTGACTTTCTGCTGGCTTTCCCATGTTCTTTTCTTGTAGGAAGTTGGCAGGGAAGGTCGCAAATTGTGATCATGTGTCAATGAGATATTGCAATGTTTGGAAATCTAGGCCAGTTGCCAAGCATCAAGATAATGATCACTTGACTATGTGGGTGCACTCTAACAGTCCGAACCTTGAAGACCAATTGTAAGTTTCACTCATTCAGCACTGTCATAAGTTTGAATGGTCACTGAACAAGTTGAACTATAATCCTGTACACCTGTACCCTCTTTCTTGGTGTTCCATCAATGGGCGAAGGCAATTCTGTTTTGCTATGCTTTTAACCTGAAATAAATGTTTATAGGTATCTATTTGGAGAAGGGGAAAGTCAATTAGCTGTTACATTGTTTTTTATGTTTCTGCTTTATTGTATGCAACTCAGGCTACACAAATTGTCAAGCAAACAAGTAAAACCACTGTATTTCTACACATTGCTTTTCTATGTATAGATACTATAGCCTAGATACTAGTGACCTCGTTGGGATAAATTGTGCTGTACTTGTGCTGTGGATTTCTTACAAGATGCTATCTCTGACAGTTTTAAATCAAGTATTCACTGCTCAGACCCTTGTATGGAATTCCGTAGGGTGACCATTCTTGTTTTCCCTAAAATATTGGGTACACATGTTGGTTGGGGTCAAATTGGTAACGGGTGCATTTGAAGATCTCACTTCATGTTGGTAGTCTCCAAAGTACAAACCATTTTTGTTTACACTGGTGTTCTCCCTGACAGTTGACAAAATGACTGAAAAGAAACATCTCAGGATTAAGGAACTTGAATTCTCCATTTGACCTGTGAACAATGCACATTTGCCTCACCATCCTCAAAGCCCAAAAGACATGTTGCACATGATTAGGCTCACCCACAGTTTTTATTGTGCTTTTCACAGCTTTATGGAGTTCTACTGTACGTAGCAAAACTAAAGGAAATCCTGCTCTAGCCCTTTCCTCTAAGACTTTTTCTCCAGCTTATAACCTGCAAAAGGGAAGCAAGGTATTCCATTCAGTCTATCTAACCTTCCAAAATATTAGCTTAGTATCATTGAGAAATTACTGTAATTTCCAGTTTAGTTTGCACTTAGCATGGTCCCAGTCAATTCCCTTATCCAGATCAGAACAAGGATAACACACAATCACCTAGCAAAAAAAATATAACTTGATGCATATTTATTGAATAGCAGCAAACATAAAAGGGGCAACTAGAGACATGGGACCAAAATACAAAAAAACAAAAACTGGACACATGTGCAGAGAAAGACATGAACAGAAAGCAAGACATTAAAGGGTACAGAACCTGATATTAACAATCTACATTATCTGCATATCTCTACATTATCTGTATATTAGATTATGTGGGTGATCCGATGTTGGAGTTTTTCAAGAAAAGATTGGACAACCATTTGTCCAAGATGGTATAAGGATTCCTGCCTTGGGCAGGGGATGGGATGAGAAAACTGTCAAGGTCGTTTCCAGCCCTATGGTTCTCTGATTTTATGATCTGCATATCTCCAGCTATATATCAAAAAGCACAGAAATTTCCAGAGCCACTGGAAACAATATTATAGATAACTAGCACAGAAAATTAGGACCCAGGATGGTTCAATGGTTAAAAACAGCACTACAGGCTATTTCTGCTGGCTGCCATCTGCCATTAGCCATCAAAGTTCAACAGTTCGATTCTCACTGGCTCAAGGTTGACTAAGCCTTCCATCCTTCCGAGGTCAATAAAATGAGGACCCAGATTGTTGGGGGCAATATGCTAACTTTGTAAACTGCTTAGAGAAGAAGTTAAACTGGTGTTCTCCCTGACAGTTGACAAAATAACTGAAAAGAAACATCTCAGGATTAAGGAACTTGAATTCTCCATTTGCTTGTGAACAATGCACATTCGCCTATGCAAAGAAGCTGACGAAACAGTGGACCATCTGGTAAGCTGCTGCAAGAAAATCGTATATGCAAAGAAGCTGAAGAAAAAAATTAAAGCCTTGCCTGAAGTAACTCAGAATGTAGCGACAAACCAGGGGGAGTTGGCAGTAGAGGAATCCAGCAGA
>JANHFO010004506.1:13795-24523 GCA_032468095.1 Pareas carinatus
TAGTGTAGCTTTAATGGTTTTTGAGATATAGTGATGAGTCAGACATAAGTGAGTGGGAAATGAATGATAAATGAATCATTTTTGACAAATATTACTATAAATACTTAGTATTTTCTTATATCTGTGTATAAAAAGGATTGGGAGCAGTGGGCAGATTGTAAGCAGTAGCAGTCTTCGTTAACAGTGGTGGCTCCTGAGGTCTTTCCCAGCTTTGACAGCTTCCAGATATCTGGATTTATTTCTCAGAATCTCTCAGCTAGTATGTCTATTGCAGAGAATTTTAAAAGCCAAAGTTTGCAAAACTGAAAGGTGCCAAAGTTAGGAGAGGCTGCCATAGGTGAAATTGAAAAGCTATTTAATAAATATCTTTATATAAGTAATAAAGTACTTTCACAAAACACAGAGATCAGGAAAAAATGACCACTCAGTGATAGTCATTTGGCTGAAGAATACTTCTAGAAAGAGGGGCATGTTGATGATATCAATTTGGTTTTTTTAAAATCTACCAAAATCTTTGTCAGTTTGTTTTGGTTTGTTACTAAACAATTTCTTGCCGGTTTTTGATATTTTAATTTGCACCTGGTGTTAGATTTGAGGGTCTGGAGGAATGAGGCAGAGACTGTCTACAGTTGATATCTTTATTAGGTATGGTGAACACTCACAAGAACGGCACCCAACAGGTCGGGTGGATGGCAACCTGCCAATCAGGTTGCTGGGCATTCCCGCAGCCGGGAAGTGCCCCCCCTCCTTATCCAGATAGACCTTCATCCAATCTGCATATGTAATCATGCAGATATGGCAGCCGTTTATAAGCATGTCTGGACCTGCACAGTTCAGTCGCTTGGTCATCATCAGAAAGCGAGGTCGTGTCCGTGGGAGGCTCTGAAGCTCCATCGGGATGTTTCTGGAAGCCTTCGGGCATGGCCTCGGCTCCAATCTCATCGGCAGGTGGATTATCTGTTTCGGATGGGGGCCTTCCAGCTTTTCCCAGTAAGCTTGCCATGTATCCCCCGCCTTTGGTTCCTACGGGAAAGGGAATGTGTTCCTGGTTTAAGTTAGGTTCCCTGGGCAGGGTTGTCACTGTTTGGTCGGGTAGGTGGCCCCTCAGTTGGTCAATGTGCCGCCTTCATGTGCAGCCATCGGTCAACGCTACTACGTATGAGTTAGGCCCCACTATTTCTATAATTTCCCCTTCCCCCCATGGGGGCCCAGGGTTGAGATTTTTAGCAAATACCGGGTCACTCACACTAAGCATTCTTGTGGGTGCCGGTTATTCCCTTTCTCTCCCGGGGGCATATGTGGGGTCTAGGCAGTCGAGGATGGAACATAGTTTCCGTCCCATTAGGAGTTTGGTGGGGCTTCAGCCTGTGGCCATGCATGGGGTGACGTGCTGCCAGGCTAGGAACTCTTCGACTCTCCCTTGCCAGTCCCCAGGGCCTAGTCTCTTTAGCGCTTCTTTGGCCAAGCGGATCATGCGTTCCACTTGGCTGTTTGCGATGGGGTTTCTGGGTGCCATTAGGGCATGGCGGATTTCCAAGTTTGCTAGTTATCCCTCAAATTCAGCCCCTATAAACTGTGGGCCATTGTTTGAGACCAGTGTGTCGGGGAGGCCGTGGGTGGCAAATAAGGCACGGAGGGCTTGGGTTATGGCTTGAGTCATTGTGGAATGCATGGTGGTTATTTCTAACCACTCAGAATATGTGTCCACTGTGATCATGAAGTTTTTCCCTTGGAACGGCCCTGCGAGGTCTATATGTATTCTCAACCACGGTTCTTTGGACTTCTCCCACTCCCTGGTTGGGGTCCGTTGGGGTGCTGGGTGGGATTGCTGGCATTGGTGGCACCTTCCCACCCACTCCTATATGTCCCGGTCCATGCCAGGCCACCAGACATAGCTTCTGGCCAAACTTTTCATCCTGACTATTCCCGGGTGCCCCTTGTGGATTGTTGTTAGTATTTTCTTTCTAAATTGGGTGTGAATAATTACTCTCTCCTCCCATAGCAGGCAGCCTGCTTGTGCTATCAGCTCCTCTCTACGTGTGTTAAATGATTGGGTTCCTCCCCCCTTCCCCGTGTCACTTGGCCACCCTTTTTGTACCCAGGATAGGATTTTTCACAGTGTTGGGTCTTTTGTTGATTCCCAGGCCACCTCGGTGGAGGTGACCAGGTCGGTGGTGTTGTAGCAGTCAATGATCTGGGTCTTTGATGTTGGGCAGGGGGCAGCGACTCAGGGTGTCTGCATGCGTGAGGGTGGTTCCTGGTCAGTGTTGTAAGGTGTAACTATATGCTGCCAGGAATATGGTCTATCTCGTCATGTGAGGTGAGAGTGCTTGGGCCGTTGGTCGGTCGCCAGCGAGTAAGCTGAGCAGAGGCTTGTGGTCAGTGACCAGCTCAAAGCACCTGCCGAACAGGTACTCGTGGAACCTTTTAATGTCAGTTATTAGGGCGAGGGTCTCCCTGTCCAACTGGCTCTAGTTCCTCTCAGCCTTAGACAGGGATCAGGAGTGGAAGGCTATTGGTGCTTCCTTTCCATTACACAGTTTGTGGCTCAGTACTGCCCCCACTCCGAAAGAAGAGGCATCACAGACTAGCACGACAGGAAGTGTTGTGTTGAATCTCATGAGGAATTTTTCCTCGGAGAGGAGGTTTTTGGCCATTTGAAATGCTTCGTCTTCCTTCGAGTCCCAACTCCAGGGTGTGTTTTTCATTAACAACTTATGGAGCGGGTCGGCTATGGTGACTTTGTCTTTTAAGAAGAAATTGTAGAAATTGAGGAGCCCAAGGAAGGCTTGGAGCTCCTGCTGGTTTTTTGGTATGGGGCCTTCCGTATTGCCCTGACTTTGTGGGCTGTGCGGTGGATTCCTTGGCTGTCTATTTTGTAGCCTAGGAATCCACTTCTCTGACCCCTATCTTGCACTTTCCCCTCTTTAAGTGGAGCCCAGCTGTCCTGAATGATGTTAGGACTGCCCTCACTCTGTCTAGCAATTGGGGTTGTGTTCTGCTGTGATGAGAACGTCATGAAGTAGGGAACAACCCCAGGGATCTTGAAAATCAATCTCTCCATGAAGGTCTAAGAGATTCCTGGGGCCACGCTGACCCCGGATTGCAGCTGGTTGCATTTGAATGTGCCCCAGTGTGTGACAATTGTTTTAGCTTCTGTGGTGGCTTTGTCCACCGGCAGCTGTTGATAGGCTTGGGCCAGGTCGAGTTAGGCTAGCCCTAGGGAGTGTAGCATATGCTGGATCACCGGCACGGGATAGCCGCTCTGCTGCAAGGCCTTATTGAGTGTGCACTTGTAATCTGTGCAGATGCAGACTGAGCCATCGCTCTTCAGGGAGGTGACTATAGGTATTTCCCATTGTGTGTGGTCAATGGGTTCTAGGATCCCTTGAGCTATGAGCTTATCTTGCTCTGCGTTCACTCATGGCTTGAGTGTGAACGGCACTCGCCGCGACTTTAACCTGATGTAACCTTATGGTGCGGTCTAAATTAAAGGTGATTGGGGTCCTTTTATACTTGCCAAGTCCACTGCTGAATATGTCCTGGAACTTGTGGATGAGGCTGCTGATGCCCTCCTCCTGGATCCCATGGATGCCAGTTAGCCCAATGTCCAATTTGTCAAACCAATCCAGCCCCAATAACATTGGTAAGTCATCCCTGGTGACCGTTATGTCCAGTGACCCCTTGAAGTCCTTGAACGTGACAGGCACCATGGTTTTGCCCAGAATGGGGATGTGATTCCTCTAGTAGTCTTTAAGTGAGGTTGATGAGCACCTGAGGTCTGTCTGGTGCAGTTTCAGGTTCGCCACACATAGGTCTTGTCAGGAGATCAAGGTGACTGCCGAGTCGATGTCAACTTCCAATTGGTAGGGCATTTGCCACAGGGTGACCGTCACTCTGAATTTGCTGGTGGTGTCGTCACTGTTCCTGGCGACTCTTGTCTGGTGGGTGTTCTTTTTGTGGTGTCTGCTGTCCTTGTGGTCTTTGAGCTCCCGGGATGATCTCCTGCCCTTGGGGCAATATTGGTCGTGGAAACGGCTGGACGCTCTCATGTGGTCGCCTCTGCACCCGAGGCATTAATGGCTGGGCTTCTTGGGCCGCTTGTGCATGCGGTAAACCTCTTCACTGCTGGTGTTGCTATAGCTGGTTGTGGTGGACTTGTTGTTTTGTTGCCGACTCCACTTCCGGTATTCTGGCTTGGACGGCCGACACCATGTTTTGTGTCTCGGCCACGTGGGCCTCTTCAATGGCATCTTCCAGTGTAATTTTATTGTTTCCCATCAGCTTTTGTTGAAGTTTTTTGTCGTGTAGCCCCCAGACAAACTGATCTAGCAGGACTTTTTCAAGACCCTCGGTGTAGTTACAATGCACACCAATCTGTCGGATTGATGTTGCGTACGCTGTGGCGTCCTCTATGTGTTGTTTCATGTGGTTCCTCAGTGTGAACCTCTGCACAAGTTTTGCCAGAGCTGGTGAGAAATGTTTCCTCAGCACTTCCTTCAGGTCTTTCCAGGGCACTGAATAGACAGGGTTTGGCGCCGTGATCATCCGTGCCGTGTCAAAGACGATCTTTTCGCTGAGATATAGGAAGGTTGTTCACATTCTGATGTCTGATGCTTCGGTCAGGTTGCTGGAGCGGGTGAAACACTTGTAACGCTCCATAAATGCATTCCATGTATCAATAATTGGGTTGAAAGGGATAAAGGTCTGCATGTGCGAAGCCATTTCTTTAGTGGTTTGAAGTTTGCGCCGTTCAATTATTCTGAGTCTGTTGCTTTGGTCTTGCTTGGTGTGAGCTGCCTCAGTCTGATCATGTCCAGCTGCTCTCTCTTTGCGATGTCTGTTTGCCTGTGGTTCCGTGGGCCAACCTCGTCACCAGTGTTAGATGCAAGGGTCCAGAGGAACAAGGCAGAGACAGGCTGCGGTTGATATCTTTATTAGATATGGTGAACACTCACAAGAATGGCGCCTGACTGGTCGGCTACCCCCTATATACCCAGGTGGATGGCAACCTGCCAATCAGGGCACTGGGCATTCCTACAGCCGGGAAGTGCCTTCCCTCTGGACATAACACCTGGAATAAGGTTTCTGGTTGCCTTAAGAAAACACAATGCATTTGCGATCAGACTCTAAAAGATAATTTCAAGGTACTGCTTTGATCATGGAATCTCATGAGACCCTTGCATGGCAACAGAAGCAAGGGAGATTGGCACCCAACTTAATATAAACTGTCCCCCTGAAGAGTTTGAGGAAAGGACAACCAATGAGAGAAGGCAAAGTGAAGTCAGTCCAAGGGCTGTGACTGATGGTACCTCCTACGGTCAGAAGATTGAATGAAGCCAGGATGAAATGCTTAAAGGAAATGAGTCCTTTCATGAGCAAATCAGATTCTCTCCTTGATTCCTGCATCACTTGCTCCAGTCAGGCCAAGAATCATCTTTGTGTACTAGAAGATAAATCCACATATAACTAAATGTGAGACATGTATTTCCTATCCTCTCTTTTTCTGAACATTCTTTTTTCTTCTTCTAATGATCCACTGTTACAAACCAAAATTTAATACAGGGAAGCTTGCAGGATCCTTGCTAAGGGAACAGGAAGGATTTCTTGAAATGAAATGAAACCTTTATTGTCATTGTACATATGTACAATGAGATTGTCTCCCTTCATACACTCCCCCCCCAACACATGCAGATGCCACATTGTTACATTATTATTCTTTTATTCAGGAGTCTGACAGCCCATGGATAAAAACTGTTCTTCAGCCTGTTTGTGCGGCTGCCTATATTCCTATATATTCTGCCCGATGGTAGGAGAGTGGAGAAGGGCTGACCAGGGTGTGAGTCGTCCCTGAGGATTTTCCTCACTCTTTCAAGGCAACGGGCCCTAGCGATGTCATCCAGTGGTCTCAGAGGACAGCCCACAATGTTTTGTGCTGTGCTCACCACCCTCTGTAAGGTCTTTCTGTCTGCGGCTGTCAAACCACTGTAATGCAATATGTGAGGATGCTTTCGATGGTGGACCAGTAGAAGGAGGTCATCAGCTGTTGTTCCACTTTATTTTTTCGCAAGACCCTAAAGAAATGAAGTCTCTGTTGGGCCTTTCTGGCCACCTGGATCGTGTTGATTTTCCAGGTGAGATCTTCACTGAGATAGACTCCCAGGAATTTAAAGGAGGGAACTCTCTCCACACAGCCTCCTTCAATGTAAAGTGGGGCAGGTTCCTCTCTCTTTTTTCAGAAGTCTAGCACCCGCACTAGTTCAGGTGCAGGTTGTTTTGTAAGCGGATAGTGGATAATTTTTGAACCTTTCCCCTGTATGCTGTTTCATCACCATCTCTAATAAACTTAATGATCACAATGGATGGGTCAGATGATACACATTCATGTGTGTACAGTGAATACAGCTAGGGACTGAGCACACAGCCCTGTGGGGAGCCTGTGCTGAGCTTCAGTGGAGTGGATCTGACAGACCCAACCCTCACTATTTGTGGTCGGTCCTTCAGAAAGTCTTTAACCAATCTTTTGAGGCATTTTATCACTACAGATGTTAGTGCAATAGGTCTATAATCATTTAGGCACTTAATTGCTGTTTTCTTTTGGACTGAGACAATAGTGACTGCTTTCAAGCATGATGGAACATTGGCCATTTGTAGGGCGATGTTAAGGATCCTTGTCAGGAGCCCTGCTAATCGGTCAGCACAGGTTTTTTAACACTACCCCCAGCACCCCATCTGGGCCTGCAGCTTTGCTGGGATTCACAGCCTTCGATACAGCTTCCACTTGGTGTTCATCTAGAGTAAGTTGTTGGAAATCAAAAGGCCTGCGGGCATAGGCTATGCTGTCTGGAATTTTCACCTCATAGCGGGCGAAGAAGATGTTCAACTCCTCTACCAATGAGGCGTCAATGTTGACCGTGTTCCTCATGTTGCCCTTATTATTAGTTAGATGCTGCAGTCCCTGCCACACTTGCTTCGAGTTGTTGTCAGCTAGATAGTTCTCCAACTTATGTTTGTATTGTTGTTTTGCCATCTTAATGCCTCTTCTGAGGTTTGCCCTGGCCTCTCTGTATCTATCACTGTCCCCTACCTTAAAGGCAGAATCCCGGGCTCTCGGGAGCCTCCGTACCTCAGCAATCATCCAGGGTTTGCAATTCCCATAGACTCCTATGCACTTATCCACTGTTACGCTGTCAGTGCACACTTTGATGTAAGAGAGCACAACATCAGTGTATACATGCAAGTCTTGATGCTCAGATACACTCCAATCAGTGGTCTATTTTAGGGCTAATAGCAGGCAAAACACAATATGAGAAATTATTTAAAATAAAGGTTTCTGAGTATTTAGTTTGTATGTATTTATGTATTAATATCTAGAATTTTTACAGAAGGTTAGACTAAATAATTGTCTCTTTTGGTCATTAAAGAGGAAAAGAGAGTATGAATTACTTTTATGACTGGTACACATTTTTCAGGGACAAACCTGAAGAAAAATTTTCCAGATTCAGTTAGCAGTTTGAGTTAATAAATTTCTGTGTTAACCATTAATGTATGTTTATTTTTCCAAACAGAAGGAATCTATCATTGCAGTGACACCTGTGAAGATAAACTGAGGTATAAAGGACAGAGAGCATAAAGTTTTCAGCCCACTTCATGCCTCTTTGGCTGTCTTCTATATTAAAAAAATGCAGACTCTTTCTGTCACCCTTTTTCTTGCTTCAGTATGCATTGCATTGGCTGTGGACAGGCAATATATCAGCGCTAATGGCACCTTTGCAAATCGAAGAGATTATAACATAATAACGGTTACAAATGGAGGACGTTGGGGAGTTTGGACATGGATTGACAAGTGTCCACCAGGATCATATGCCATTGGATTTAGCATAAGGGTAAACCTATATGCAGTGCTCATTTTAAACATTGAATTAATTTATAAACTTGCTATCTGACTCTCAGTGGTTTTTTCTTATTATTATTGCATTAGGTGGAAGAATATAGAGGTGCTAGTGATGACACTTCACTCAATGGAATCCGATTATTCTGTTCAATTGAACAAACCAGCAATATGATGTATACTGTTGAATCTGAACCTGGAGAGTAAGTTTTGTTGTCTCCAAACGTCTCTCATTTGTTTAATTTTATAGAAAATTAGACACTGACACAAAAAGTGTTACTTATAGACTACTATTTCTAAATATTTGTCTCCTGGGTGAGCATAGAGAAAGCAATTATATTTTCTGTATACTAATAAAAATCTGATGAGATTAACATTGCTCTATTAAAAGTACAAATATGTTTTATCAATATTATTGAGAAAAATGATCATGCTGTTTATATGCTTATTCTAGACTAAATAGACATTATTCAACATTTTTTAATGGGAGGAGTTTTAAAAAATCTATAATATGCCATGTATTGAATCACTAGCTCTTTTTTATAATACATTAGGGAAAAAAATTAGACTTCTTTGGAATTGCTCTGATGGAAATGATGACATCACACTAAGGATTTGTGAACTAATATAACTTATCAATTCCTGTTTAAGTGAGAGATGGCTATTTGTTTGCTATTTAATCAAATGCATTCCTTAACAGGAATTATCAACTAAAATCTAATCACAGGAAACTCTGAAATCTAGATGCCATTCCTGAATCATCTGTGATTAGTTTGTTTTGGTTTTAAAAGTATTTTTTTTTATAATCTAAGAAAGACTACCTATTAAATGGGCCTTAAATTTAGTAGAGAATATAGACATTAAGATTTGTCAAAATAAAATTTGCAATCATTTGTGCAAGTTCAAAACAGATATATTTTATTGTTTCTTAAACAATTCTCAAACAAGGTATAAAATAAGTCTACTGTCAAGAGACAGACTCTCTTGAAAGTGATGTTGTTGATGTTTTATTTTATTTTATTTTTCCAGATACGGACATTGGTCAGGAATTAGATGGTGTCCACGAAATGGCATTTTACGTTCTTTTCAGCTGAAAGTTGAACCAGAGCAAGGAGTTGGGGATGACACAGCAGTAAACAACATTCGATTCCGTTGCAGCAATGGTCTTCAAATTGAAGAAGCTGGTGGCTCATATGGTGAATACAGTGAGTGGAGTGCACCCTGTGAGAAAGGTGGAATTTGTGGCCTTCAAACTAAGCAGGAGCCCTACCAGGGCGTTTTTGTAGATGATACAGCCTTAAATGATGTTCGCTTCTTCTGCTGTGAATAAATTCTGTAAAATCAAAGCTATCATTTTAGCATGATTAAATCACTATGTAACGAATATGCATTTGTTTCTTGTTTTTTGTATTTTTTTCCACCAAGAAAATAGAACATTATTGGTGAGATGTGTGTGTGTGTGTGTGTGTGTGTGTGCATGCACACGAGTGTAAAAAGTAGTACAAAATCTTTAGTCTCTAACACTGACCATGCATTGAATAAATAGGCATTTTGCTTTTATTTATTTACCACATTCTCTGAAGGCTAAATAAACATCACCTGAGGGCTCCCATCCCATACACTGGTTTACTGATACAGTGTATCTATTTATATATGTATATATGTATATGTGTGTTCATCTATATGTACATATACCTATGCGCGCGCACGCACACACACACACACGCACACACACACACACCTCACACAAAAATATAGTGCAGTAATAGAATATAGAAGTCTTTTTTTCAAAATTAAAGAAATTACAAAGTGGCTTGTACCAGAAGAGTTACACCTAATACATTCAAATATTGTATGTATGAACTGAAGCAATGATATACATTTCTTCAACAGCAATGATCAGCTAGGTTGAATAAATAACGATTACTTAAAGGTTTCTATTTTATAATACATTCAAGGATCAACTCAAGCTGTTTCTGGCTGTCACTTTTCTTACAAAATACATTATCCTTGGAATTAAAACAGTAATCTGATTAATCTGTCACATATGCTAGCTGCAATTTAGTCCTGAACTAATCATCTCTCATTTTAAGATTGTATAACAGATGAATTTGAGGCTTGTTCTCATGATGAATGTTTAAATAGTTGGGATGACATAGGATATTTATTTTTCCAACTTGATTATCTACTCAATAGTTGAAATAAATTGCATATTCACATGAAAAGCTGAGAGCACAGGCCAAGTGCTCACCCTTGTGACTATATGTATTGTTATTAATTAATGGAATAATATGCCAAAGAGTGAATTATCAATGCTGTAAAAATGATTATCAGTTCAATAACTTAAACTAGGATTTGCTTAACACCATCACCACCACACACCGCTTATTAATATAAAAATACCTTGACATGCTCTGCCACATTGAGAATCTGTTACCTCCTCCTAGCAAACGTAAAATAAATCTTTATGAACATAATCCACACGCCTATGGTGTGTAAATTATTTTAAATAAATAATTATAATGATACTTACAGAATCATCCTCCATACTTAAGAGATCTTCTATACTGGCCACTGTAATTTGTACAACGACTATATGGAGCATGGTCAGTCCATGATGTCATAACGGCTATCTATCTTATCGGTGTTGACCAGACCAGGATTGAGGGGTCTGTTTTTCTGACTTGCAACCGCAACAGCCCCCCTCCCCTCTACCCTCAAATAAAAAAGAGACCTGCAACAGCTTTAAGTTGTTTTAACAAGTTAGGTTTATTTGTAAAAACATATTCAAATTAATAAATTCTTGTAATTAATTTCTGTTACATTTTGACATATCA
>JANHFO010004508.1:10937-24120 GCA_032468095.1 Pareas carinatus
CTTATATTTCAGTGAGAGGCAAAACTGGAAGTAGGTCTTATTTTCGGAGGATGTCTTACTTTCGGGGAAACAGGGTACTAGACATGACCTGTAAAAGTCTGGATGACTGTACATGGAAGAAAGAGACACACACATGCCCCCTCTGGTCTGCTCCCATCTTATATTCATCTGAAATGTTGCAGTTTGGGTTTGATAGCCTTGCTCTTATAATGTGAAACAGATTGAGGAGGAAATGAATTATTGGTGGCTCCAGGGTCTTGAGACAATAACCTAGAATTGTTACAATTACAGACTGGTTGGCAGGCCATAATGAAGTCTATTAATATTCTTTCTGACTGTCAAACAACACAGCATAATTTCCCCTCTCCTGTGTCTACTTAGTTTTGATGCAGATTAGATATAGTAGAAACTGCTCAAATACTCAGACTTAGTTTAGATACAGAGGACAACCCTGCACTCTTCAAGTTTTATTGTTATTTCCATCTATCTAGCACGATATATGTTTGGGATCTCCGAGTTTACAGGCCTACCATGCAAACTTCACTTGAGAAGAAAAAAGAAGAGGGCATTATTAATGTTCCACCTGATGTGCCCACCACCTTCAAACACCTAGATCTTGCCTGGAAACCTCTCATTAAGGTACTGCATAGAGCTGTAGAGAACTTTTAAAAAATGGCTAAGATGGAGGGAAGATGCATCATTTCAACCTAATTTTTAATCCTATCCTATCCCATCCCCTCCCCTCCTCTCAAGATGAAATTTGGTTCATATAGGAGTATCTTGAAACATTGCTACAATGGAAGATCATGTTGTGTATTGGGGGGTTGGCCATAAGTGTCCAGAGAAGTGATCAACTGTAACATTTTATTCAACCTTCCAATATGACACAGCATCATGCCGCTTAAGAACTCTTGCTGGTTCCCGTGCTCTGGTCAGTGTCCAATAGGTGCCCGGGGTTTTCCTGCAACGGCCATGCCTGGGCACATGCAGTCGGCCTAGGGTTGGCTCCACCAACCCACGTGCTCAGTTTTCCTATGCTGAACGTGCTGGGACATAACACCCCTTTCCCCCGGGGGGGGGTCGGCCTCCCTAGTGTGCTACAAAGTCACGGTAGTAGGCGTTGAGTGACCTCCTCACATGTTCCAACCGGCGCGGTCCGGGTGGCGGCTCCCACCTTCGAGGTGTTGGCCCTGGTTGTGAGCAGCTGGTTGGTTACCCAGTAACTCCCGGCAGTGCTCCAGATGGCCCTGGCTGTTTGTTGGCATCTCCCCTCAGTTGCGTCTGTGCTACTGTTCGCAGTTCCAGCTCCTCATGCACCTCGT
The DNA here is from genome assembly GCA_032468095.1 of Pareas carinatus. NCBI lineage: Eukaryota > Metazoa > Chordata > Lepidosauria > Squamata > Pareidae > Pareas > Pareas carinatus. The sequence goes on from JANHFO010004508.1 coordinate 12,260, forward strand.
TGTCGGGCAAATCGTTGGCCCACTGCATTTCCTCATTGTCCTCTCCCGAGTCTGACCCTGGTTCTGAGAATGCTGTGACCCTTCCTCCCGGTACTGGCAGTTGGGCTTGTGCGGGATCCCTTTGCAGTGCGGTTCCCCAGCGATGCTGTGTTTGGTCGACATGCCACCAGACGAGCCTTCCATCTTCCAGGGAAATCAGGTAAAGGACGGACCCTTGCATCGGGTTACCACCACTGGCACCCACGGTGCTCCATCACTGTAGTTCCATACCCACACCTGTTCCTTGAGGCAGAAGGCTCTTGGAGCCCTCCAAGGAGGCATGAGCGCTCCCGGGACATGGTCCGGGGGCAGTCTGTCAATCTTTGTTGTGAGCCTCCTACCCCACTGTAGTTCTGCTAGACTTTGCCCTGACGGTAGCCAAGCCGCTCCACAGGCTGCTGAACCCATGTCCACGAGCACAGCTTTGCCGCAGCTAAGGTGCTGCTGGTGTCAGATGCATTCCTAATGCATTTTGATGAGAGGTGCCCCATTTGCCTTACATGTGATGTGTCCCCAAATGGGGTGGGAACTGTGCTGTGCCATGCGGGCCAGACAGGCAGCAAACACCCAAAGCATACTATTCTAGGACCCTGTCTTCCGCAGTGCGAAACTACACTCAAATCGACCAGGAGACATTGGTGATTGTCGCGGAAATTAAGAAATTCCATGAGTACATGTATGGGCGGCCATTCGTGGTCCATACCGACCAGAAACCATTGTTGGGGTTGTTCACAACACACAAACAGACCCCCCAGATCATCTCTCCAAGATTGCTGCGGAGGTCGATATTCCTATTGGCTTACAGCTTCACGCTGGTGCACTGCCCAGGGAAGGAGATGTGTCCAGCAGCCTGTGGAGCGGCTTGGCTACCATCGCCTTCCATGGTAGAAGTTCAGGAGGCCCAGGAACGCCTGCAGCTCTTCCCTGGACTTGGGGGTGGGGGCTCGGCGGATCATCTCGAGTTTAGCCTCAGCCGGGTTGATGCCGGCAGCGTCATTCCGGAACCCTAGGAACTCGGTTGAGTCAACCTCTATCTTACACTTCTCCCTTTTCACCTTGAGGCCCGCCTGGCAGAACCTCTGGAGTACGGCCTTGAGCCACTCTGCCAGGCTACTCTTGGACTCTCCGACAATGAGCACGTCATCGAAATACGGGCAGACTTCCGGTATCCCTTTTAACGTGCGCTCCATCACCCCCTGAAATAGCCCTGGTGCTATACTCACCCGAACTGCAGTTTTCTGACCCTGAACAGCCCCAGATGGGTCACAATCGTTTGCACCTTTGCCGTGGCCACCTCCACGAGCAGCTGATGGTATGTCTGTGCAAAGTCCAGCTTTGCAAAGACCTCCCTCCCCCACCGGAATGCTAGGATGTGGCCCACAACAGGCACAGAGTAGGTGTTTTGCTCAGCACCTTGTTGATTGTGCATTTTTAATCTACACAGATCCTGACCTCCCTGTTCCCCTCGAGTGGTGAACTATGGGGGTTTCCCACAGGCCACTATCTACCGATTCCAAGCTATCCTGATGCATGAGCTTATCTAGCTCCACGGCGATCTTTGGCTTGAGCACGAACGGCACTATTTGCGCCTTGACTCTGATTGATGCCACTGTTGGGTCTAATTGAAATGCTATGGACTTTCCTTTGTAGCCGCCAAGGTCCTGGGGCTCTTGTCCCTTCACTCACCTTGGCCATCAGAGCTGCCAGCTGCCTTCTTTTGCAGACAGCTGCAATGTGTCCCTCTTTGCCGCACGCCTGGCAGTTGTCGGTACGGAAATGGCAGACTGTCCTCGGGTGCAACTCCTTGCCTTCTGTCTGAGTGTCTTGTTCCTCGGCCCGGTGCTCTGGAGCCGGTTGACCTTCTCAATGTCTGACTTGTCATCGGGGCTGTGGATCCGTAGTACACTGGGGGCCTGTGCACCATCATTTGGCCGCATGACCCTCAGCGCTCCCAGCTGCCTCATGGACCATCACCTCCTTGAGGGCATCCCTGAAGGAGATGTTCCCTTTCATGAAGAGTTTCTGCTGCAGCTCCTGGTCCCATAGTCCGCAGAACAGGTAGTCCTGCAGCTTTTCCTACAAGTTCTGGAACTTGCAAGGTCTGGCTGCATCTCTCAGCGCAGTGACATAGTCGGCGGCTGATTTGCCATGACATTGGTTTCTCTTGGCGAAGGCATGCCGCCATGCTATAAGCGACAGCATTGACACAAAATGTTCCTCCAGCCGCTGCTTCAGATCCCATCTCGATATTGGTGGGTGCAAATAGGTTTTTGGTGATGTCGAATGTCGCCAGGCCACAGACACACAGCAGGGTGGCCGCCTTCATGCTGTCGTCCTGAATGCAATTGGCCCTCATGTAGTTCTCGAGCCTGGCACAGTACAATCACCATCGTTTTTGGTGTGAGACATTGAACTCTTCCAATCAGCCAACACGTGCCATCCTCGACTGTGTATATCATTGTAGCCGTTTGGCTATTCACGTGGTCGTTCGGTGGTTAGAGTTGCTTTAGTTGCCCCGAGATCCCACCTTCATCACTACTGTTGTATATTGGGGAGTCGGTAGTAAGGATCCAGAGACGTGGTCAACTGTAACCTTTTATTCAACCTTCCAACATGGGAACGGTTGGCCAAAGATGCAGTTCCACGCCACTCACCCGCTTAAGAACTCTCGCTTGTTCCCACGCTCTGGTCAGTGTCTAATAGGTGCCTGGTGTTTTCGCGCGCTGCCCATGCCCAGGCATATGTGGTCGGCCTAGGGTTGGCTCCACCAACTTCTGCACTCGGTTTTCCCATGCCGGACGCACCGAGACATAACACACGTGTGATCTCCATGTGCTAGAAATCTGGAAGCTTAATCTTATTTTCCCAAAGGCACTGAAAAAGAGAAGGCAATGCAAGTTTTATATTTTTAAAAATGGGAATTTCCAAAGGTGTGGATAAATTTTTATAAAGCAATTAAAGATAACTTTATATAATTGTTTTATAAAACCCAGGGATAACAGATCATCTAGATAAATGTTGTTGTCAATTGAAATCTAGGACCACATTGAAATAAAACAATGGAAAAAATTCAACCACTCCCAAATTTGGAATATTCTCCATGAATTTCACCAGAAATTAAACTTACTGGCGATATGGAGACAATTTAATGTAATTGTCAATTTAAAATATGCAAAAGTATACATTTCCCATCTACTCCATATGGCATTAGACTAGATTATTCTTCAATATCTCAGTTGATGGGTATTTTGTTTGAGAAATGCAGCATTGGTTCAATTTTAAATTGTGATTATCCAACAGCAAAAAGGGAGGGAAAATTCCAGTTATTGGAAGTGGTGTTTTAGCTCTCCTTTTTTGGAAGACATCAGGGCAATTCCACATTGCAGCCTTAAGCTGCTTCTGTCCCAGATTTGTGGCAGCTGGATTCTAAGCCTGTCCTGCTTGGAGCACTGTGGTGGTGATATTCTTAGGCACAAAAGTTCAAGACCACACAATAAGTACTGACTAAACTGAATTATTGCTCATGCCTATGCACAAAGATCTACTCAACAAATGGTCAACACTAAATTGATACTAGATAAGAATTAGCAGAATTCAAGAGGGGATGGACTTAGATTGTTTATGGGAATGTAACAACTCCATGGTTGATTCCTCTCTTTACGCCACCCTCAGACTCAGCCTATCCTACTACAGATATACAAGTATTTTGTCTGGATTACCAACTCCTATAGTCCACATTGGAAATTCCACTGATGCTGTGCCTCCTACTTTCTATGCCAGGAAAGCAATGAGAAAACTAAAATTTGTTTATAAAATTAAATTATCAACATGCCTATGAGTATATATCCAGCAATCAGATTTAAAGTAAACATTTTTCTTGTATTTACCCAAATTTGCTCCCTAATCTCTGGTACAGTTAGAATGATAAGAATGCCTGCGTTCTAATATAACAATTATAACATTTACAGATTATAAAAGGAGCTATGAATTTAAAAAATACATTTGGGGTTGGGTTTCTTTCATTCCTATTATTCTTTCTCTGAAGTATTCTCTACACTTCTTTTTTAAATCAGTTCACTCATGATGAAGCTAAAACCAGTCTACCAGAATAAAATTAATTATTAGAAAAATTTGTACCATGTTTATTGAGCTCCATAAATAATATTTTAGGAAGATTAGATCACAAGTTTTGTGTGTTGGTATTACAAGAGAGTTCTCTAATTCATATGACTTGGTCATGTCCGTTCATTACTCTTTTTTGGTTTCAAGTTATTACCTATGTTAAAGCTTTATTTGTTTATTTAATGTAAATTCATGTCTTGCTTTCAAAGCCAATAATATTTTTATATGAGTTGTATAATAAATATATATTTGTGATGACCTTTTACTAATGTGAAATGTGTTTTTTTTAAAAAAAAATTAACAGTACTATAATAACTTTAAATAGAATGTCAAAAATAGCTTTAACTTAACAGGAAATAGCCAATCTTTATTAAAAGAAAAATAATAATTAAACTGATACTGATCTTAGAAGACTTAGTAGCATTAAATTCTTCTGAGTTTGCCCTTCCATATTGTTTTCAAATGTATTGTTAAAAATGGAAACAAATCAAGCAATCAGGTGCTAATGACAACATCAGTTAATAGTGTATCTATGATTATTATGAATTAGGAACAATAAATTATCTTGGAATAATATTGGTTAGTTTGTATTCTATATTTGCAACCCAAACACTATGATTTTAAGAGGACTGTAGCATGAATAGGTTTCTGGCATTGTTTTTCACTGAACATATCTCAGTCTTTTCCATTATGCATCTTGTTAAATGCCTTTTCTAAACTCCTAAAACAGATCAGTCTGTCCAAGGCAGATACAAGTGCTGAATATAGTCCAATAAGATTTAGCTTCAGAGAAGAGCACTATCACACCAAAATTCAAGGTAAACAGTTTTTATGTTTTGGGGAAATATATCAATAATTAGCATAATTTAGAACTGTGTGGCAGAGAGAATGACAAAAACGAAGAACCTTACCTAAATGATCAATATGAGTTCCTAATAGAGACATTTGCCACAACATGACAGAGGTATAAAAGACACAGAGGTTGTGTTGCATCAGTGTAATTCCATATTCACGATGTGACCCTTTGATTCCCTTTCTGGATGCTTCTGTTTTCTAATGAATAATTTGAGTAGTTTTTGTACATTTTAAGGTGTTATGGAACATGTAGCTGCAGAAGAAATTGGGGAGACTTTCGTAGATAGAAGCTCAGATTAAGAATCTACACAGTCAGGAATTGAATGGGGGAGTCTGAAATTGGTTCAGGGTATCCCTACCCAAGCATCTCTCAGGGTATATCTAGCAAGTTAGATCGTTATATGGTATATTGAGGTGTTCTAATCTGACCACAAAAGCAGCAAGGAGCTTCTACACTCTGCAATTGTTGGCAATTAGCTTTAAAGAGTCTTAAGGCTGCTTGCCAAGACTTACAGCTAAGCAATTAGGATTTGGCTTCAAGCCAAGGCAAGCCTCACTCATGCCCCAATTACAACTCCCCAGCAACAGTAGACGAGTTTCAATCCAAGTTCCAGAAGCATAGTAAGGATCACAGTCCAAAGTCCAGAAGCACAACAAAGGTCCATGGTCCGAGTTCAAGAAGCACAGCAAAATCCAACAGGGAAAACAAACGGTTGCCTGTGTCAGTCAACCTACCAGAAGTCAAGAGCTTTATCCCTTCGCTGAGGATGGGGCTGTTGGCCATGCTCCCAGTGACGCCCAGTAGGTCAGCCAATTACATCCCTCTGAGCCTCCCTTCTCAGTCAGCTTCACGTTCGTGCGTCTGGGATGGGATCCAGCTGTTCCCTTTCAGAATCAGCCTGCTCTCTACTAATGTCCCGCTGCAGGCTGGTAGAAGCCTCTGACTCCATGCCAGGTTCCGGCTCTCCTGCAATTATAGCCTCCCTGGCATTGGGCCCAGCTTCCTCCTACCCTGCAACATCTGGTAAGGAGGAACTGGGAGGGGTGTGTTTGCCGACCCGGCACTGCAAGGAAGGAGGGTCCCGCCTTCTCCTGCTCAACTATCTCCTCCATCTCCTCATCTGTCTCAGCTGCTGGCTGCCTCTGGGGCCTCTTAGGGGGCTGAAGCACAACATGAGTTTGGCAAGAACCTGTCAACTTGGTCTAAGCAAATAAAAGATTGAACTCAATTGGATCTTGATTATGAACTTTGGTTTCATTGAATTTATATATCTAGTAGATAATATTAAGTATAGTTTATTGTGAGGCCTGTCCCAGCTTAGGCATTTAGGAAAGAAAGACCCTCGACTCCATTTGTAACGAAAGGTATGCTTTTACTAAAGCCAAGTGGTTACAGCAAAAGCAAAGGCAGATCTGAATATTCTCACGTAAACGCAGTGCTTTTCCCTACTCCCACCCATCACCTTTGGTCATTTTGTAAATGTCCAATGGCATTCAAACTAGGCACTTTGGTAACAGTCCTAAGGTTTGGCACCTCTTTGGTGGATCTTTGCATTCCATTCTCACACTTGTGTCCTTGGATCTGTCAGGCTCCCTTCTAGGCTGGCACCTCTGGTTCATGTCATTCCCCCCTCCCTATATCTCCTTCTTCCTCCCTATCCCCTTTTATGGTAGGATGCCATTGAAGCGAAGCAGGGCTGAAGTGATGGCAGATCTGAGAGTTTATATTACTAGAGTTTTACACCTAATGGTTAATTATTGTACCACATCCAGATTCATTAATTGTAAGCTGCCCAGTGTCACACACCTCAAAGGTAGCTGTATAAATTTAGTAAATAAATAAATAATACAGACATATTTTATAACTTTTCTTAACTGAAGAGCATGAAGTTTCTTCATTTCTGTTTTCTGCCAGGTGGCAAACCTCTGAGCTTCCCTGAAGAATTCAGTTAGTGAGCACCCAGTTTATGCAGAGCTATTTATGTTGCAGAATAAGAAAGTTGATTAATTTCCCATTCGCCTACATCCTTTTTAAAACATCTCTTTTCCCCCAGGCATCTAACCTGCTTTGATGAATGAGAAAAATTATGTAAATTTTGCTCACAGTAATCATCTTATTCCAATTCTTTTGTAGACAAAATATTCGTCACAGGCAAGCAAAGCAGAGAGGTATCTGCAGAAAAAGTTACATATATGGAGATTCAGGGCACAACAATGAGACCTCTTAAGCTGCTGGAAAATATAAACACCAACTTTTTTGTTGGAACTGAAGTAAGTTTTTCTTCAGGGTGCAAATTGATCAGAAAGATGGGAGAACTGGAGAGTGCTGGACGGAATAGTTGCAAGCTGATCAATGAATTCCTATTATGAAGCAGCAACATTAGAAAAATGAGTTCTTCTGAATCTATTTACACAGGCCCATATATGGGTTTGATTGCCATTGCTAGAATTCAGCATGGGGTTAGGTTCTATTCGACTGTTTCTTCTCTAAACAGAGGAATCATATTCAATAGCACAGCTCCAATAAGTTACCTCAAATAAAAGTCTTTGTTGCCATTGTAATACTGCTGGAAAAATCTAAGGCAGGTGACGTTGTTACTGAGCTTATAGAACAACTCCTGTTTAGGATGTGCATTTTATTGAGAAAGCATCAACAAATACACAAATTAGCAAAGAAAGCAAGAAGAAAAAAATGATGGCACATTTGGGCTTTTCTACTTAGGCCTATACAATTGGAAATTTGTCGAAATGATTTTTATAAGTAGTCACTAAGAATCAGCTTGGAGCCATACTGTAGCCCATCTTTCACATGAAAAACACCAGAGCAAGAGGAATATTGTTTTACATCAATCAGGTTACATGGAACCTTTGCAGTGGTTAAGATCAATTCTGGATCTACCCATTCTCATTTTTTGGTTTAGTCTACTGAAAATTTTGTCGCTCTGTATAAAAGTGCAGCAATGTCTTTTTAAGCTTTCAAGTGCCACAGTGTGGCCTATTTCAGCTCAGCTCATATTCACCCTCTTCCCTACAACCATTTGTGACTGCCGCCATCTCCAGATTGCAGTAATCAAAAAATAAGGGGAAATGGCTGAACTTTAGGGAGGCGATTTCTGACATTTTTGGAACTGGACAGGGGATTGCCCACTTTGAACTGTCAAGACAGATATGGTATTTTTTGTAGCAGGCAAGGTCTTTCTCTCTCTCTCTCTCTCATTTTCTTTCTGAAATATCTTTGCTATTTTTTGAAACCTGGCCTCTCTGGCATGTCCGTATAGGAAACTTGATTTTAGTCTATTTAGTTAGACTATTGTAATTACTTTACTGCTAATTTAGCAGATGAGTCTAGATACTGTAGTTGGAATTCCAGCATAGATTTTCTGCATGAAAATAGAGACTAACCATCCTAGTTGTATTCATTGTGCAAAATGTTTTTTAGGTGTTCAGACTTGAAAGACTTTATTCCTGAGCAATTCTCTGAAATTATACAACTTTGGAATCTACATATTCATTATCACAATGTAAAGAATTAATAGAGAAGAATGTTGTCTTCTCTTCTTTCAAAACTATCCCTTCTATGGAGTCTTTGGTTAATTTCTGGCTATAAATCTCATTATATCAACCCCTGTATACATTTTCCACAGAACACAATGTGACTGTCTTCCATATCAACATGAAAAACACCATTCAGTACTGTAAATATAACTAAAATAGGTTATTATCCTGTTAATTTTTTCTAATTTTTAAACCCATTTAAAAAAGCAATAGCAAAATTCACTATTTTAAAAACAGGATGCTTCAAAAGTATAATGAAGCACATTAAATAATTGGTGAGGATGTAACCAAGACGAAAAGAGCTTTTTATCAGATTTAAGAAAACTGAGCTTTCAGACAGTGTATAGAATAGATTAAGGCTTTGTTATTTCGGCCATAAATACAAGTATCTTGCCAAAAATCCTTTAAAACAAAGGATTGTATTATAAATGCTTTTTAAAGTATCAGTACTGCATCGTGGTGGCTCTCAGACTGAAAAGATCTAAGTGTCAAGATAATTATGAAAATACTTTCCATTTGCAAAGAGTTTTGTAAACTTCAAAGGCGATCAAGTTCCATAACCAATATTTCATCTGAACTCATGCTGTCCCTGCTAATTACATTTTTGTGGCATTGCAGGATGGCGAAGTTATTTATTCCGACTGGAAGATGGAAAGAGATGGTGACTCAGGAAGACTGCTTAGTATGTCTTAAATTTCTCAGTATTTCTAAAACTGCTATAGGGACCAGATAAGTGAGTTTAACTAAGTTCTAAAGCACAGATTATATGTTGGATTTCTGTAAACACTGGTCAACTTGATGTTTTGAATTAGTATTAAAATTGGTTGTCTGAATATACCAGTAACTGGCATAGGGCCTAGTTATTTGTCAAACCACCTCTTCCAGTAGTTTCATTCAGGCCCCACAAATCAAGCTTTATTAGCTAGTGGGACCAGAAGCCAAGCTTTCTTTATAGAATGGTCTCTCTCCAGAGATTCCCATGGCTCCTCCCAATTAATTAATTAGGGGCGTGCATAAGTGCACTAACGTGCCTACCGTCCTTGTCCTACTGTCCCCATTTACTTGTTTTCACTTATATGTTCATATATGTTTTTATTTTTTTACCCTTTACTATTGTTGATGTTCTATATGCTTGACTAAATAAATAAAATAAATAAATAAATTCCTAACCTAAAGTAACCAACCAACTGCCCAGAAAAGTAGTAGATTCAAGCAAAGATTAGAAAACCATCTGTCTCAAATATTCTGGATTCTTGCACTCAAGCAGAAGGTCAGACTCCGTGGCCTCAATGACCTATTCCAACTGCAGGATTCTCTGACTAGTTATGAGGTCTTATACATATCTTCCTACTTTCTAAACTCAGCCTAAATACCAGTAAAATAAGAATTTCCTCGGATTGTGGAGAGAAAATATCTCCAAAATGAGATCCACATCGCAGGAACATCCCTCCTTCTTGCAAATCCTGTCTTTATTTTGACTTTTAGCATCCAGTGGTGAGACCTGTCTAAGGTGAAGATAATGTTAAGGGTTATTATTTGATTATGTTCTCATAACTGGGAAAAAACCTCTTCCTTTTTTTTTAATTAACCCAAGGAGTTGTGAAAAGGTTATTGCTCATGGGTGAGTCCTTCCTTGATTGCCAATCAGGGGATAATGAGTCAGAACAGAGATAAGTGTTCGACTCCTATATAAACTGAGGATGGTCAAAACACAAGAGACATTTGAAGGGAATAAATCTTTTATAGGATAGGAAGTGTCTGTGGTGATTTTAACCATGACGGGACTCTCAGTTGGGGTGTTGCTGTTTCTTGCCTGTGACTTTTCTGCTTTTGCCACCCCGGTGAATTCAGCAATCAGTGATGCTGACATGGATTTAGTGAAGGTAAATATTTCACTCAAAAACTGCTGAAATTTTAACTGAAACTCTAACTTTACTGAACTCTAATTTTAAATTTTCTCTCCTGGACTAAATTCCGCCCTCCTCCTATTGGTATCATAGTTATCTTTGTATCTCGTGAGATGCCTCTAATCTTTTTACCCATACTTTGTTCATTAGTTTAGTTATTTAAGATAATGAATTAGGCTCCATTTCGGCAAAACAGCCTGTTTTTCTTAAATTTGTACTATCACTTAGAAAGCTAAATCTCTTTAGGCATTCATTTTAAAGAAAGTGAACTCTATTTTTCTGGATTTCAGCCTTCAAATTTATGGGAAGTATGTCCATCCTCTTCCTCAAAGCCATAGAATGATTTTGGGATGTTACTTTATGCTATCAATGCTCACACGAATGACTAGGAAGGATCTGAGAACCATAGAATTCCTTCAATCTTTCCCTTCCTTGGTTTCTTTTAGTTTTAGCTTTTTTGGAAAAAAAATCCAGAGTAACTTTTCATTTGTTTCCTATCAGAAATACTTGAAGACCTTCTACCAATCCAACGATGAGAGAATCGCTAAAATCCGTATGGATGAAAATGAAATCTTGAGTAAAAATCTCAAAAAGATGCAAGAATTTTTTGGCCTGAATGTGACTGGAAAAGCTGATCTGAAAACTGTGGCAATGATGAAGAAGCCCAGATGTGGTGTACCTGACCTGGGGTCGTTTACTGTTACAGATCGCAATCCTAAATGGGAGAAAACCAGCCTTACCTACAGGTAAAAGGATTAAGGTACTTTTCTTAACAGATTCAGCTTAACATACAGGTAGGGATATCAGGGGAAGGGGGGAGACCAAAAGCCAAAATTGCAATCATATGGTTGAAGCCTCCATCCCTTTCGTGTGTATGTCACATGATTGTGTCTGCTGTCTTCCCTTTTTTGAAGCTCCTTCCTGCATTAAAATAAAATACGAGCTTTGATTGGTCTTAGCAATCGGTCCATTCATTTTAGGGATCAGAAACTTTTGTTGATGTTTTCCAAACGTTCCTATTTTATAGCACATTTTGCATTTTCAAGGGCTTGCTTAAGACTGTTCAGAAGCAGAATTCTTATTTAGTATATCAGGGATCAACCGGGCATCTTTCTGACATGCAGTATTTACTTTCTGAAATCAGAGAACATTTATCAGTCAAGTAAAAGCTTTAACATTGATTTATTGGGAAGCAGACATGGGCCATCCCATCCAGCAGAAGCTCAAAAGAAGCCTGTGGCTGGAAAAGAGGCAGCTTTTGCACAAAATCACATCTAAATGCCTTCATTTAGTATTTATTTATTACTTAGACTTATATACCGCTTAATAGTGCTTTACAGCACTCTCTAAGCGGTTTACACAGTCAGCATATTGCCCCCAACA
>JANHFO010004508.1:26764-40575 GCA_032468095.1 Pareas carinatus
AGGAAGGAAGGAAGGAAGGAAGGAAGGAAGGAAGGAAGGAAGGAAGGAAGGAAGGAAGGAAGGAAGGAAGGAACATGTAATAAAAACTTGGTAAGATGATTGTACAATGGTGCTTCAGAATATACAATTTTGCTGGCAGAAATGCTTCCTTTAATCCTATCTAAAGAGGAATTGAAATCTGCTCATCTTAAAGTTGCCACGATTGAGAAACATTACTACACAGTATAAATCAAATTTACTTATCATTGGGATTCTGTCTAAGAGATTTTAACTGGCAAATCTATTCCAAACTCATGAACCAATATATTTTAGCAGGTTATATCAATCTAACAAGTTTTAGTACCATTTGCTACATTTGGAAGAATGTATTCTGGAAATTAGCATTTCACACCTATTCACCAACATAAATAATGAAAGCAAATATTCTATCAAAGGTTAGAAGTTTTATGTTTACACCTGCAATAATATTTTCTGTCTTCTCCTGCAGCAAAGCAACACTTCCTAGCAGTTTCTGATGATTTTGGCACTTTACATATTTTAGAGATTTCTTGGTCATTAATTCATCCTTCCAGCAATGAGGTTTGTAACCCATTTCATAAATTTTGTGGGTGGGTATTAAGAGTTGCAGAATAAAGTACAGTTGGCCAACTTGTGGCACCCTGCCGTCTAGCAAACAAAATGAGATGTGTGTCACATTAGGCTAGAGACATCTGATTCAAGAACGACACTAGGATGGTGCAAATGCAGTTGTGTATCCTCCAGCAGTAAATCTGCCATGGCACAGATCAATTGTTAAGGTCTGAAAAGATGAAGAACTTCATTACATATGAACTATACTATCAGTCAGCTATTCAGTAAAAAAAAAGTGCCTAAATAGTATCTGAAGAGCATCAAATTATCTTTAAAATTATCACATTTGCAGCAACTGGATGTAAATATTTGCATTTATATTTATATAAATATTATTTATATTTATATTTTATTTATTTATATATTATTTATATTATTTTTATAAATAACTCACGGCAGCAAACATACCTAGTAATCTTTCCTCCTCCTATTTTCTCAAAAACAACAACTCTGAAATGGACTGGACTGAAAGAGAGTGATTGACCCACAATCACCCAATCATCTTCCATCCTTAAGGCAGGACTAGAATTCCCATTTCCCTGTTTCTATCCTGGTGAATAATTACACTTGGATTTGGCAAATGATGCTCTCCAGATATTCTGGATTTCAGCATCCATTAACAAGTTTACTGGCAAGATTTTCATTGAAAACACCTGGATGTCACTGGTTTGCCTATACTCCAACCCTAACCAAAAAACCCCATTCATTTTTATTTCTTAATTTACATTCTATTATTCCACTGTGAATTGCAGACCAGGTAGTATTCAGGTTTCTTCAGTTCTTGTAGTTGTATAAAGGTAAAGGATGTTTTATGAATGGACAAACCATGGTCATCATTAACTAAACATACACTGGAAATGTCAGCGTTCCAGTGTTCTTCATTACTTTGAGCGAGAAGTCAAACATCTGGAATATTTTGAGAAGCGGCAGGAATTCAGAGATCAAGAAAGGATAGAACTTGAATATGAAAAGCTGATGAAGAGAACGGTAAGATCTTCTCTAGAGCCTGAAAAGCTAACATGTTATTGTCATGAACACTAATTTACAAACTACTTGGGCAAATTAGCCACGAAAGAAGTACAGCTAAAATAAGTGGGTTTACAGTGTAAGGGATTGTGGCCTATTGAATATCCACAGAATCCATGTTTTTGTAACAAAGAATATTTTCATTATTAGTTATTTTTACAATGTTTTCTATCCTTCTCTTCAGCCAAAAATAGTCTCATAGTAGCTTACAAACCAATACAAACTTAAACATTCCTTACTCTTAGATTTACAATCTGTGGAAACTAATTAGGAGGAAAGGGGCGGGGAATGCAAGCCTTTACTTTAACTTACCTCAGCAACAGGAAGTTTTCTATTTATTTATTTATTGTAAATAGATTTTATTATTTTCATATATAAACAAAAAACAACATGCTTACACATCAGCCCGCTGGCCATACAATTCAAATTTGTTTTATCAATACTTACCATGTTCATTAATATTATTCCACACCTACTCCTTCTATCTTTTATCCAACCATCCTTTAAGTTCATTTTCCTAAAATTTTCAATTAGTTTCATATTTTATATAATATTCTAAATAAATAACCACAAAAATAACAAAATAATAATTTTAAACATCTTAAGTCGTTTAACTAATATTGTATTTATATAACATCATCCAAAATCTCAATTTTAACTCCTTATCTTATCAATGATTCAATTTTAGCTAATGGTCATTTAGACTTCTGTCCTGATTTACTAGTAATATTCTAGAGTTAAAAATACCTTTATTTAAAATTGTTTATCTATCCAGGTTTTTTTATCTTATAAAACCTCCTACTAAAATCAGTACATAATAACACATTTATCAATTCCCTATCATTATAAAATAACAAGTTTATCAATTTTTCATCAACATTTGCTTCCATTTTAAGGCTTTTCATATTAAAATTCAATCGTAAACCTCCGATTTATCTTATAACAGATTTTTAAATTTCTTAATCATTACAACCATAACATAACAGTTTCTAATTTTATATGGATTCATATTATTCATATTATTTTTTATTTTGTTTGATATCTTAAATCAGACAATAAAGTTCTAAAATGTAGATTCTATTCCTTTAAAATATTGAACTTAGTATCAAAAAAGAAAAAGAAAAAAGGAGAAAAGAGAGAGAGAGAGAAAAAGAAAGAAAAGGAAATGGCTTCTATATAACATTTTGATTCATATACTTAATCATTCACTAAAACATAGTTTTAAGTTTCATATTCAATTCTTCATATTCACGTTCCCCTTAAAGTATTCAACTTATACCAGTATTCATAATTTTAACCTTTTAATTAGAGCTTTACCCATTTTGTTATTTAAACAAATTATATTCGTATTTAGTCTTAACAGTCTTTTGAATATTATATTCCTTTTCTTTGGTGAATTTAGTCCATTTATGTTTATTGAAACAATTCCATTTTCAGCTGACATGATGTTGTTTTACTTCTTCCTCTATCTTAAAATCCTTTCCACTCTAGGTTCCTTTGGCTGTATTCTCACTTCTGGAATTTCTCCTTCCTCAGTTAGTTGTCTCAACTCTTGGGTTCCAGCCCCAGATTGTTCCTCTGTTTGTTGTGGTTGGCAGTCAGGTTGTTGCTCCATCTGCTCCTCATCTAGTTGGGTTGAAAGATCTCATTCAAAAAAGGCTGTGTGGCATTGTAGAAAGTCTTCTCCCATAATTGAAGTTAAGTAGTATCTGGTCTCATTCTAATAAAAGAGGACTCCTTCTGGCATAATCCATTTAAATCTTATATCTTTCTTTATCAACAATCTTGTCAAGAAATGATAGCCTTTTCTATTGTCCCCTGATTCTTTTCGGGACTTGTTTGACTACCACTATTTTATTGTCATGATATGTTAAATCTGTGTCTCTCAGATTTCTTAATATATCCCATCTGGTGGACTTTCTCACAAATCTCACATGTATTTCTCTTGGTAAATTATGTCTTCTTGCGTATGCCACCCTAATTCTATAAGTTTCATCAATTTCCCTGTACATCTCGCCATCCGTGAAGTCCAGTACCTTGGCCAAGATAGATGGACCTTTCTTTTCAGATCTTCACCTTTCTCCTTTGGAATGTTCTGCAGTCTTAGATAGTGGTTGGATCTCTCAAGCTCTAGTGAAGCAAGTTCTGCAGATATTTCTTGTCTTCTACCATCTTTTCCAATTGCCTATCATGGTCATCTAGTCTTTCTTTGACCTCTGCAATTTCTTTCTGATTTTGTACAATCCATCCCTTTTGCTGATCCAAATTTTTATTGATCATTGCAAATTCTGCAGTTTGTTGCTTCATCAGCTTCTCCATATTTTGCCGAAGTGCCAGAAACATGTCTTGAGTATTTTTTTTTCTATTTGAACTGTCGTAACTTCTTGAGCCATAGGAATAAAGCCTCTCCTTGGAACTTTACTTGTTTTGTAACAAGGTCTATGTTAAGATTCGCTTCTCAGCCTCTGAAAGTCCAAATATTTACTTTGTAGTTTCAAAACAATCCATAGCTGTTTTTCAAAGTCAAAGATTCTATTTTTGCCACGAGATACCTCTTTCAGTCTTTTGATGAAAACAATATTTAATTTTATTCTTTCCTTTCTCATGCAAGTCTTTTAATAATAAGTAGTAAAATATGGAAATGTCTTTTTCTTTTTAAGTTTAAAATTCTTTACTTATTTTCTTCTCCTAAGAATCCTTTGTAGTAATTAAACCCTTCCGTGTTAGTCGCCATTTTCCCCCTTCTCTCTGGGAAGCTTTCTCTTTCAACTTTCTCCTTAATCAGATAGTAAAAGTCTTTTGAAGTAGTAAATCTGCTCACCCAGATAGTTGATTGCTGATCTCAGGGCTTTTTTGTGGTTTGTGTTTAAACTGCCTGCTTTTTTTTCATCCTCAGCTCATCTGCGGCTGGATGCTGTACTTTGATAGCGCAGTTAGCAGATGATCTGAGGGGTTTTCTTCCTGAACTCAGGATAGTCATCACCTTTTCTGGGCTTGTGGAACACCCCCTGCCTGCGTTGCCTCTCAGGGGCAACTTTAGGCTTGGTACCAGGCTTGGAACTGTCCCGATCCACTAACTGACAAACAGTTTAGTTCGGAGCTCTCAGAACCTGCTGTTTTCATGCCACACCGTCTGCTGGAAGTGCCAGGAGAGTAATTTTCTTGTAGAAGTCAAATTCCAACTGTGTCCAAATGAGAGCATACCTGAGCTTTAATGCATTGATGAAATGCCCTTAGATCCTCTCTTAGCTTCTGTCCCTCATCTGTTTCCTGCCCCCAGCAGAGAAGTTATGCTGAGCACAAATTTACTCATTTAATTTTAAATTTGTTGCAAATATCAGGAGGTGTTTGGTAGCCCCTATTCTGAGTACCAAATTTTATTAAGATCTGTGAACTACAGCTGAGTTCATGCAATGCATTATGTGGCTGGACTAATGCATCAATCGTCAGACTTGTTGGTCTGATTTTTTTTCCCGCATCAGAAAGTAACATACTTTCTCCCTTTACAGTGTGATGTTCTTTGTTTGGGAAACAAAAATGAAAGATGCAAGTCTTGGGTGGGGGATACTTGACTTGCTAAAAACATTTTGTGATAGGGGTTGATAGGAGGGTGGATACGAGTCAGAAGGATTTTATACACACACTTAATCTATACATAGACATATGTGTGTCTCTATGTGTGTAATGATGAAGGTAATTTAAGCAGATAGGCAGTATGAATCCATTCATTTTTAAATAATAAAATGCAAATAATCGTCTTTAAAGATAGGAGCTGCCTAATTCCACTCAGAGTCATGACACATTCGGGCAAACTATCAAAAGAACAAAACAAAAACATTTTAATGTTTCATAAATTTTGCATATATTATTATATTGTTGAAAATTTTATTTCTTTAAGCTGTTACAAGATGGCAGCCTTTGAGCCAAGAGGAATATCAGCCACCTTCATGCTGAGCTGGGATTGAGTCCAAAGCCCCTCCTCTAACAATGGCTGTCAATGTATCTTCAGGCTACCTTTAGAAGGACATGAAGATGAGATCATAGACTTCTTAATTTGAGGAATTCCCAGTCCTTTGGCTGCATTACGTTTCTGCCCTAATTGGGATGGATTGTTTGGGATTCTCCTTCCATTATCTCCTCTTCCTCCCAATTCAGATCCAGAATCCAACCTGGGGCTCATCATCAGCTGCATTGTGGCTGTTCTCGTCCTGGTGTGTGTGATTGTTGGAACTTTGATATTCTTCAGTAAGTATCCTTTTTTTTAGTGATTGAAGGAAAATGGAGAGATTCCTCCCAAGTCCCTCCCCCCTTTGGGGAGCTTCTTCTGGGCTTCCTTCTTCCCTGTTTCCCCAGCCCTCTTGGGGGGCACCTGAGATCTCGGCCTCTTCTTCCAGTCCTGCCTTCTTCTGAGCCGGGAGGAGGCATCCCGGGTCTCTCCCTGTCGGAGGCTCCGGTCGAAGAGCAGCAGGGATGGATTTCCAGGAAAACCTTTCTCCCCTCCCAGCTGCTGCTGCTGCGGCTTCCCCCATTTCCCTTCCGTCCACCTCTGAGGCAGCCGGTCCCTTTTGGGACAATTCAGGTGCTGATAGTCTGAAAATCTTTCTGCGTCTGGGAATAGGAGCGGCCGGGAGAGGTTGTGACTAAACAACGGTGAAAACCTCTCCTGGGGCTCTTCCTCTTACACGGAGAGGAATTGGATTATCTCTGGCGGATCCTTTTGAGCTTTCCCTGGTTCTTGTCTTTGCAGAGAAACGTCGGGACGGCTACAGAGCAGCATTAAGTGAGTGATTTGTCCTCTCTGCCCGTAATCTCCCACTCAGAGGAGGCACCAGAGGTAGCCTCCGTCGAGGGCAAGATGTGTGCATTTGTGTGCTTTATTCTTTTGAAACACAAAAGCAGCTCATGGAACGGCAGGGTGTGGCTGTGTTCCTCTTCCTCCCCAGAAGTAGGCTGGGGAAGATGGGCTCCCTTTTCCTTACAGCCAGATGGTTCTTGGGAGGGGAGACCCCGAGGGGAAGCATCTGGTACAAGGAACCCTCCAGAAGATGAGAAGACCCGGCTGGGTGGAAGGTCCCTCCGATGAGAAGCTGCCCTGTTTTCCCATTGTGTGGAAATCAAAGGCTTGGCCACCACGTGGTTAGCAAAATCTGTAAAAGTAGGGGAAAAGTAATGAGTGTTTTGAGAGAAAAGGAGCTTTGACGCATGCCAGGTGGATCTCCTCTTGGTCTCCCCTCACAATCCTCCCTAATTATGAACTGATTGGAAAAGGAGACTCTGGAGCCACCTCTCTCCTTGTGTCCGCTCTGCCCTCTGGCTGAAGAATTGCTGAACTGCGGCTCTACGTGGAGATATATACGGGTGAAGAATCCTTCGTTTCTCAGCTAAAACAGTTTGGATCAAACTCTTTGGGTACATTTTGTTTTATTGTGTGTTTCTGTATGTATGTTTCAAGGAAGGAAGCAGCTGGAGTCAGAAAGAGCCCATGTACAAGTATAGAAGATGGTGGTAGTTTACTGTGAGAGGGATCTGGGTGTCCTAGTAGACCACATTTTAACGTTTGAGCCAGCGGTGTGTTGCAGCTGCCAAAAGAGCTAATGCAATCCTCGGTTACCCCATGGAGGGATTGTATCAAGATCACTGGAGCGATGGTAGCGCTTTATCCTCCATTGGGGAGACCCCACTTGGAATGCTGTGTTTAGTTCTGGTCATCATGGCACAAAGAAGATCCTGAGGCCCTAGAAGGAGTACAGAGAAAAGAGCAACGGAGATGATGAGGGCTCTGGAGGCTAAACCGTATGATGAACGGTTAAGGGAAGTAGATTCGTCTAGCCTAACAAAGAGAAGAACTCAGGGCGACATCCTAGCAGCCTTCCGGTATCTGAGGGGCTGTCACAGAGGAGAGAGGGGCTGGCCTGTTTCTCAAAGCAGCAGAGGGCAGGACAAGAAGTCACAGGTGGAAGAGAGATCCAACCTAGAACTATGGAAAAATTTCCTGATTGTGAGGACAATTCATCCGTGGAAGGACTTGGCATCAGAGGTTGTGGGTGCTCCATCACGGGAGGTTTTCAAGAAGAGATTGGGCAGACATATGTCCAGAATGATAGAGGGTTTCCTATTTGAGCAGACCTCCAAGGTCCCTTCCAACCCTATCCGTCTGTGTTCTCCATCTCTTCCCCTCCAGTCAAGAGACCGACTTTCCCCCTTCGCCCTTCTTTTCTTTCTTCTCCAACAAGTGACAAAAGATCCGACAGTTCAGGCCGTGGTAAGTCAGGGGGAGCTGCTCCTGAGGGATCCAGGGCGATTCTGCCTCTTAGCAAGACTTTTCGGTGTGTGTGTGTGTGTGAGAGAGAGAGAGAGAAATGGGAGAGACCCCCCCCTTCCTGTTTTTAAAGGGCTTCCTAATACACCCTCCCATGTGCTCCCTCGGTGTCTGGTTCTGGAGAATGAGATCTGGATCGGTTTGGCCTAGTAGTGAAGGCACCTGGCTAGAAATCGGGAGACAGGGAGTTCTAGTCCCATCTGAGCATTGAAAACCTGACTGGGTGATCTTTGGACAGTCTTTCTCAGCCCAACTCACCTCACAGGGTGGTTGTCCTGGGAAAAATAGGAGTAAGATTAGGTAAATTCACCACCTTGAGTGATTGATAAAAATAATAAAAAGGTGGGATAAAAATAAATAATGGACAGAACTCGAATAAAGAAAAGATAAATCTATTGAGATTGTGTCTAAATAGATATCATCTACCCTTTTAGGGCTGCTTTTTCCACCTAGTGCAGTGGTTCCCAAAATGGGCAGTACCGCCCCCTAGGGGGCGGCGGGATGGCTTAGGGGGTGCTAAGAGGCAAGGTGGGCGGCAGGGGGCGCTAAGAGGCAGGGGGGCTGTCCAGAACGTGCGGGGGGACCAGCCTCCCTGTGTGTAAGGAGCATAAGGTGCAGCATGAAGCCGGCCTTGGAGCGCTGTCCTTGCCCCCGCCGCGCTACCCTCACCGCTAGTTCGGCAAAGCAGTGTGAGTTTCATGCTGCAGCTTATGCTCCTTACATGCTGGGAGGCTTGTGACCGCCCCTGCATCTTCTGGACAGCCCCTAGCTCTGACGTGGGGGGAATTGCACCCCGGGCGGTGGTAGCAGCGCATGCAGGGTTTGGGCTTCCCACCACTGGGCTACCTGCCAGCCCCTTGCACTGCATGGTCGCTGATTTGGAACACAGTTCCTGCAGCAGCAACATGTCAGCAGCTGAACCAGTATGTTGAGCCTCTTAAGGGGCGCAATCAGTGTGTGCGGGCTGAGTGTGTGTGTGTGTGGGAGGGGGCTGTTGGGGCTTCGAAGAGCAAGGTGATTTCCGAGCATCCTGTTTGTGGCTTCGATCGCGGCTCAGGTGAGAGCCCCTTGACCTGGTGCACCCAGTCTTTCATCAGGCCAGGGGTGCAGGTGGATGTAAGGGATCCTCGCCAAGAGCTTAAAGAAGGCCTGTGCCGGGTTTGTTGGGCCAAACTGCTCTGAAATACCATCTAGGATCGTGTTAGATGCGAGGTGCCTCGGGTTCGTTCGCAGAAAGGAGAAGCGGAGAAGCCTCAGTGAATCCAAACAACATTTATTAACAAAGTAACCAGAGTGAATGTAACCAGCCGGGCTGGAAAAATACAGCGATTTTTATAATCTGTTTTTGGCTGTCGCAGCAGCCAATCACAGGGTGCATTTGCTAGTCTCCTGGATGTCTAGAGGGTTTGGGAGGGAAACAGCTTCTCACATCTGCTGACCGGAGATTGACAAGGCAATTAGGGTCAGACGCGCTGGAGCCACTCCGTTTGACCAGGAAGCTCCCCTAGATAGCAAAGGACTCTTGCTTTACCAGCCGAACCCTTGGATCCCAAGCAGGGTTCTTGCTTAACCTATAACGCTTGGGATCCAGCACCCCTCCCCTCTTGGTTAAAACTCAGCACACACATACTGATCCAAACAGCCCGGCTTTTTCGACTGCCTCCCGGATCTCCGGGGGCCTCATCCAGCCACTTCAGCGCTACCACTGGAGCCTGCATCAGCCTGGGTTGGACTGACAGGCTTTGCAGGAACGGTCTCGCTGTCTTGGGGATCTGCCTGACTTCCAGGCTCTTCTGAGGCAGCCCAACGGTTAAACGGCTCCAAGTCGGGCGAATCGCTGCTGTTGAATTCACCTGGAGGAGAATGGGACTCTGTGTTAAACTCCGCTGAGCGCTGACCAGCCGCACCACGCAACTGATCGATGTGGCGATGCCAAACTCGCCCATCGTTCAGCCTTACTACATAAAAGCAAGTTCCCAACACTTCCTCAATAGTTCCACGCTGCCATGGTTGCCCAGTAGCAAAATTCTTGGCCCAAACCTGATCCCCAACCGTAAATTGCCTTGAGACCCGACTAGATGCCCTCTGGGTGTCAGGGCTGTAAGAGGGGTGCAAACGGTCCAGAACCGAATGAAGTTTGTGACCAAACAGGAGTTCGGCAGGGCTCTTCCCCATAGTCCTACAGGGTGTGATATGCTGCCAAGTGAGGAACGCATCTACCTGTTTTTGCCAATTTCCTGGCCCCATGCGACTCAATGCCTCTTTTAGTGACCTCACCGCCCTTCTGCGAGTCCATTCGAATTCAGATGGAATGGAGCCGTGAGGAGGTTCCTGATACCCCTGACCGCCATGACCTCCTCAAAGTGCCTTGCCAC
The DNA here is from genome assembly GCA_032468095.1 of Pareas carinatus. NCBI lineage: Eukaryota > Metazoa > Chordata > Lepidosauria > Squamata > Pareidae > Pareas > Pareas carinatus. The sequence continues at coordinate 37,115 of JANHFO010004508.1, forward strand.
AAATTGAGGACCATTGTCTGTGACTACTACGTCCGGCAATCCATGTGTTATGAATATGTCCCAAGTAATCGGTCACTTCTGGGGCTCTCGTATCTTTCATCAGGTGGACTTCCATCCACCTGGAGAAAGCATCCACTAGAATGAGGAACATCTGGCCATGGCAAGGACCCGAAAAATCTAAATGAATCCTTGACCACGGACCTCTGGGTCGCTCCCAAGGCTGCGGTGGTGCCTTAGGGGGGGGGCTGGTCTGGATTGCTGACATGCTGGACAGTTTGCCACCAATGCTTCGATGTTTTTGTCCAGCGCTGGCCACCATACAAAACTCCTAGCCAGTGCTTTCAACCTGACAATGCCAGGGTGACTCTCGTGTAAAGTTTTCAATAGGTGAGGCTGGAGCTTCTCGGGAATCACCACTCTATCTCCCCACAAAAGACAATTGCCCTGAACTGCTAACTCTTCCCTGCGTGCGTTGAATGGGCTATACTCCTCGTTCAGTTTGCCCTCTGGCCATCCCCTCCTCACCCAGCTGATGACAGGGCGAAGGATGGAATCTGAAGCCGTGGCAGCAGCTACCTCCCTGGAAGTAATGAGGGAAGACTCCAGGCAGTCGATCAGAAAATCTGCCTCCCCTAGTTCCACCTCACTGCCAGAGATTGGCAACGGGCAGCAGCTGAGGGCATCTGCGTTGCCCACCTTAGCCCCAGGCTTGTGCACCAGCTTGTAAGCATATGCACCCAACAGAATAGACCAACGCAGCATTCGTGGAGAAAGGGCTTGCGGGGTGGGGCAATCTCCAGCCAAAATTCCTAACAAAGGCTTGTGGTCAGTCACCAACGTAAAGGTCCGCTCGAATAAATACTCGTGGAACCTCTTGACTGCAGCCACCAGCGCTAATGCCTCCTTATCGATCTGACTATAGTTCCGCTCAGCCGACGTTAACGTCTGCGAGTAGAAAGCTATAGGTGCCTCCTCTCCTGATGGCAATGTATGGCTCAGCACAGCTCCCACGCCAAAGGGGGAAGCATCGCACGTCAATGTGACTGGTAAGGAGGTGCTATAGCGCATCAACACTAGGTCGCTGGACAACAAGTTTTTTAACTGTTGGAATGCTGCGTCTTCCTTCTTGCCCCAAACCCACGGGGTGTTCTTTGTTAACAATTTGTGTAAGGGGTCTGCGATCGTAGCTTTCCCTTTAAGAAAGCTATGATAGAAGTTAAGCAGCCCCAAGAAGGACTGCAGTTCCGTCCGTGTTCTAGGGACTGGAGCATTCTTAATTGCCCTAACCTTGTCTTCTGTGGGGTGAATTCCCTGACCGTCAATTTTATACCCCAAGAAGTCAACCGATGAGACTCCAAACAAGCACTTGTCTCGGCGCAGTTTGAGTCCTTTTTCCCTAAACTCTTTATAAATTGCTCGCAGCCGAGTTTTCAGTTGCTCCAAAGAAGTGGCTGTTATTAACACGTCATCAAAATAAGGAACGACATCTGGTATCTTTTGTAACAGTCGTTCCATCACCCCATGAAATATACCTGGAGCCACACTGATTCCAAATTGGAGCCTTGTTACTTTAAACGCTCCTCTATGAGTGACTATCGTCTGCACTTCCGCAGCTCGATTGTCCATTGGTAACTGCTGGTACACTTGGGCTAGATCCAACTTGGGAAACACGGATCCTGAGCCCAAGGAATGCAACAGATGTTGCATTACCGGAACTTGGTAAGCGTTTTGCTGTAGCGCTTTATTCAAAGTACACTTGTAATCTGCACAGATGCGGATTGAGCCATCTTTTTTTACCGGAGTTACAATAGGGGTTTCCCATTTTGCGTTCTCAATGAGAACTAAGATTCCCTGCCTGATGAGCTTATCTAAGGTGGCATCCAGCTTTTCCCTTAAAGCAAACGAAACCCTGCGCGGCTTGAGCCAGATTGGGGCAACCAGAGGGTCTAAAGATAGTGAAATGGCTTGCCCGTATACTTGCCCAAATTCTCCGAAAATACATCTTTAAATTCGTCAATGAGGTCGAGTCCCCAGGAGGTCATTGTTGCGCTCACCCCTGTGACTCCCAAACCTAGGGGGTCGAACCACTCCAGCCCTAAGAGGCTGGGCAGTTGATCTGCCACCACTGTTACAGGCAGATGCCCATCGAAACTTTTAAACTTTACAGGGAGATTTATCAGACCCAACACCGGCAAACGGTTTCCCTGATAGTCTCTGATGTGCAGCTTCTGCTGCACTAATTGGCTCTGCTTTACATCAGGCAGGAGCTTTTTTAGGGTGGCCCAGGATATGATCGAGATGGAGGACCCTGAGTCCATCTCCATCCGACAAGGTTTCCCTTGCACAGTCACGGAAACATAGATTTTTCTGGTGGCCCGACAAGCATTAGTCTTGACTCTAATGCGACAGGTATCTGCGGAGTCTCTGGAACCTCTGGCGCTGTCTCCTGCCTTGGCACCTCTCTGGGCATGAAAACGGTTCCTGCTCGCTGCCAGTGTGGGAGTCTCTGCCTCCACAGGCTGTGGGGCTCTGCAAACCTTTGCGATGTGCCCTTTTCGTTCACAGTGCCAGCAAACAGCGTCGCGGAATCTGCAATCTAATCTGGCATGCTGCCCTCCGCAGCTGGGGCACCTCCGCTTTAGTTCAGACGGCTTCCTGATGATTTGCTCGACCTCACAGGAGTCCTCCTCAGAGTCAGGTCTGGTCTCAATTTTCCCCTGATTGATGGACGCTTCTTGCTTGTCGGCTGCAGCTGTGCTCGCCAACTTCTGGAGCGACTCAGCTGCATTAGAGGCTGTTTCAGCCGCTCGAGCCTGATCCATGGCCGTTTTCAGAGTGAGATCAGGATTTGCCAGGAGTCTTCTCTGCAGCCTTAAGTCTCTCACCCTGAAAATCAACTGGTCAAGCAGGCTGTCATCGACATTTGGGAAAGCACAGTGTGTTGCAGCTTTCCGCAGGGCTGAAACATACTGATTAATTGTTTCTCTCCCTCTCTGCATACGGTGCCTGAATTCGTTCCATTTAATGAATTTAGAAGGCACTGGGGCATAATACGCGTGGAGTGCCTCTGATAACTCTCTCCAGGTAACCGCCTGGAGGGTTCTTGGCTCCACTAACGTGCTGGCTGTATCAAAAACTTCGTGCCCACAATTACTGAGGAAGATTGCTTTCCTCCATTCGTACAACAAGTTTTGGATGGCATGAGACTGGAAAAAAAGTCAAACGGGACATGAAGGTGTCCCAGGTCTCTTTTGCCGCATCGAACGGGGCTGGTGGGGCCAAAGTTGCCATTTGCAGCTATGATGGGGCTTACTGTTGTTGACTCGAACTGGATCTCGTTGTCTTCCCCTTCCGCCACAGGATTCCGTCGCCAGCTGTTAGATGTGAGGTGCCTTGGGTCCGTTCGCGGAAAGGAGAAGCGGAGAAGCCTCAGTGAATCCAAACAACGTTTATTAACAAAG
>JANHFO010004508.1:40675-55459 GCA_032468095.1 Pareas carinatus
TGGCGAGTGAGACCTCGCTGAAACGTTGCATGAATACTCTGATTCCTACACGGGAAAAGACCCAAAAAACCCCAGAAATAAATAAATATATATATACATATATATATATATATATTATGTCACAACCCCTGGTAAGGCCCCTTTTATGGGAGGAGTCATTGCCTCCTTTCTCTTTTCCTTCAACTCAATATCATGAGTCATCTGGTAGAGAGCCGGACTTTTAGGTTGACTTTTTTTATATTATGTTATATTTTTTGTGCTGGCACATAAATAATTTCAGGAAGACCAGGATAGATCTATTTCGAGCTTATTACCTCTCATCTGCTGGGCTTACCCTTACTGGGAATTGAACTCTGGAAGTTTCACATCTTAGGCAAATGTAAGATACACACTCACACACACACAAAATGTTTATTTTATTTTTCACACTAATTTAAAATAGTGCATTTTTCCAACAAATATGCTGTCTGAGTACACAATCTGCTCATACAATTTTAATTCCCTCTCCCAAAAACAAATGCATTCTTATACCATTCATAGAATAAATCCCAACATTGAAAACATTTCATTTAAAATTCAGGTTTAAGATCTATATGTTACTCCTTTTTCTAATCAAGCATAAATTTTAATATTTAAAAAAAGGGATGAGAATTTTCATTACTTAGCAAAATAAGTCGGTGATGGCTAAACTTTTAGACACCAAGTGCCCGGATGAGTCATGGCTAATACGTCGCGGCTTGTGACATCATCGCCTGGGGTGCTACTCTCCCGTGATGTCATTGCCTGGCGCCGCTACTCCTTTCTGAGCATGCTCAACTCTGGGGAGATGCTAGGGCAACTTGGCTCTTGTGCCAGCAGAGAGGGCTCATAGGTTCGCCATCACTGAGTTAAGTGAATTGGGCCCAATGTTGCAACTTTTTTTGCCAGCTGTTAAGAGAATCACTGCAGTTGTTAAGTGAATCACACAGCTGTTGAATTAATTCAGCTTCTTCCATTGACTTTGCTTGTCAGAAGTCAGCTGGGAAGGTCACAAACTGTGGGGAGGCTGTAACAATTGTAAGTGTGAGGATCAGTTGTAAGTCACTTTTTTCAGTGCAGGTGCAATGTCTAACAGTTGCTAAACAAATGGTTGTAAGTCGAGGGCTACATGCAAGACGTCCTCCAGCCAAATGGGAGCTATGATCTCAGAATTCCCAGCTTAACCATTCTGGTTAGGAATTCTGGAAGTTGGTTTCCCAACACTTCTGAGGACATCAAGCTGGGAAGGCTGTTCTAAAATCTTACGACTATTAATTTAAATTTATTCTAGATATCCACTTCCATAGGATTCCTCTTGAATACTAAATTCCTTTAAAAATAACATTTAGTATATGATATTGCTGGCTGTTTTGAAAATAGATATGGGCTCAGGAAATGTAAAAATGGAATCTGGCGAGACTTGGAAATATGCTTTTTTTGTAGGGTAGCTTATCATTCCTCCCCTCCCCTTCCCTTCTTCTCTTCATTTTGCAGAAAGTGGTTGGTGGTCAACGATCAAGAGAGTTAATGGAAGAACAGGCCACTCAAAATTATGCAGAATTTTTGGATTTGGAGAAAAGCATATTGGTTCGACTTGGATTACTCAAGGGAGCAGATAAATTTAGCCCCTCAAGAAACCTGTAGTTTTATGACTATTTAACAATAATGAGCAACTTCAGAATTGCTGTGGCTCGAAGATATATAATTTATACTGGTGCAAGTCCTTTCACAAAACAAGACATCCATCTATTTTTATTTCACTGCTACTTGTGCCTTCGTCAGTGAGAATGGAGAAAGATAGCAGTCAAACATGTATGTGTAGTTCTTCCCTAGCCCTACATTATGTACAATAAGTGTCTGCTTAAGCAATATTTATTGTTAATTCTCTGTAGTGTCATAATGCGGATTTAATAAAAACGTATTTCCTTGTAAAATATGGCATTGTGGAAGCTGTCATGCTAAAAGAAAGCAAAAATAAAGTCAACTCAAGGATGTGTTCTATATTTATCAACTTACAGGCAGGTTTCCTTTCACGCAGGTCAGCATTCTGCGTTCACACACAACTATGCTCAGATTATCATTTCCATTTGAAAGTGTAACAGGAGCCAGAAGCCTTGATAATATTTCAGTGGGGCTATTGCAGGATAAAGAATGGAGCCACTTCTGTTTAGAAAGCATCGGTGTGGGGCATTTTCCCCCTAACGCAGCTGCTACCCAACGCATGAATAAATGATACACTGAATTACTTATTACATGCAGATGCTGCACATTTGGACATGGTGACAGAAATTTTCAAAGGCAATACTTTTGTTTTGTTAGGTATGTTAAATGCATAAAGTCATGTCCTAATCACTATACAGCAGGGAAATTGTGATGCTGCATTAATATCCTTGCTAACTATCTTGTCCAGGGCATCTCGAAAAAGTTATGGACCACTGAATATAAAGACAAATCTTGTTTGATTTGTGCCCAGCTTACAGCCTGGTTTCTAATGTTAGAGAAGTCAAAATGTAAGCGTGTTAGAAGTGAATCAAGAGCATCCTATTTAAAGAATGTTCAATTATCTTGGAATAATTTAAAGTAGACTTGCCAGTTTTGTTCAGGTCATCAGGTGCCCTGATTTGCCACCAAGGACTGAAAGAAGTGGAGTGTGCAAAATGACATCTACTCTTGATTGGAAGTAGTGAAATTTTGTGCCTAAAAAATAAATAAAAATACAACACTTTTACTTAACTTACGACCATAATTGAACCTCAAATTTCCATTGCTAAAGACAGTTGTTAAGTGGGTTTTGACCCATTTTACAACCTTTATTGCCGCAGTTAAGTGAATTACTTCAGTTGTTAATAACACAGTTGTGAAGTGAATTTGCTAAAGAAATTTGTGCTGGGGCAATGGCGCGCGTGCCCACAGAGAGGGCTCTGAGTGCCGCCTCTGGCACGCCACCACTGACCTATAGTGACTTTCCTTGAGAAATGGCTGTATTTTAGGGGCATGATCAGTGGAAACTGCCAAGCAAAAAGTTGTCCAGGAATTATTTGTTCTTTGAATGAAGATGACCTTTGTTCAGAATGTGAAGGCAAGGCATTAAAAAACCAACAAACTAAACTGAAACCTTTAGCAAGCAGCTGGACTGTTTGTTAAATGCTTACTTAAAATGTTGGATCTTTATCCAGATGTGTTTTGTTGAGCTCGTAAAATAAAATTTACCTATTTAAATTTTTAGTTACAATAAAGGCGGGATATAAACAAATAATAAACATCTACATACATGTTTGCTCTTCTGTGTGCTCCTTACTTCACCTCAGTTGGGTTGGAATTTTGACATTTTTAAAATATGCTGAACTGACTTACCTAAAGTCACTGCAATTGTATTATTAATCAAATTATAAACTATCTCAGTAGCCAATGAAATGTCACTATGGCAAAGTTTAGATACAAGTAACATTCCATGCTGGTTATCAAGGCATCACCGGGAACAATCTTGGTATATACCAAAGCACGTGTCAATGGTTTGTATTATTGCTTCAAAGCAGTTATCTTCATTAAGAGCCAAAAGATTATTTCCTATATCAATTGAGAGCTGCTCTTCAATATATGACTCTTTGGTCAGTATGTTGCCTCTTGCTGTTTTCTGAGTTTGGAATTGACACCTGGTAACCAAGCAGAGGCCATTAAATAAAAATCAAAGAATAGCATTGGAGAACTGATTTAAAAATGGAAGAAAAGGCCCATGTGGTAGCAATGACATAAATCATTATGCCAAGAAAAAAGCCTGTTTTCAAAGTAAATTTGCCAGGTTAGGATATCTATGGATCTTGCCTTGGTTTGATTGAGGTTAATGGTTATTGTAGGATTCCAGTCATCCAAGATACCGGTATATCCTCCTTGACTTACAACAAAGTAATGATTAAAAATATTTGTAATGAAGTACCGTAAATATTTATTTAAAACATTTAAAATGAAGTAAATATTTATTTAAAACATTTAAAACGAAGTAAATATTTAAATTCTAAAATAATATTGACTCCATTTCCATGATGTCAACAAATTCATTCTACTACTCTCTTCCAGTCAACAGACACATCAGTAAGTATCAGCACTCAATCAGGGATAGCCCGAGTTCCTGGGAAATTCTGACCGGCTGCGCCATTTGTTTTTATTTCTCTCTCCTAAGCCAAATAAATGGTGGTGCAATGAGGACACCAAATATTACAATGACAAATTGCTTCCATACTGTTTTCATGAAAGAACATAGATGTCCTCAAGTCCAAAGTGACCTGAAGAAAACCTGGCTCCACTTTTTATCCCTTTCAGAGCATTTGCAGGAGAAAACGGATGAGATAAAATATGGATTTAAGTTGTGGTTGTGATTTTCCCACTGGCATCTGCTTGGCTTCCACAAAAACAGGGTTCTGGACAAGATGGACTCTGACCTGATAAAAAAGGCATCTGCTCTGATCAATTGTGAAAGCTTTGCCCCTCCAAATCATCACCCAAACTGATAACATAAGATTAAGCCTGTGTTGTTCTTCCCATTTCATAGCTAAGCAGACTAACAACCCTGAAAACATAAATTCTTCTCACACAAGTTAACAGTCTTATCTTTAAAATGTATTCTTAAAATAACATTTTACAAAAATACAAATCAAGTTATTTTCAATTTTGGGTTTTATTCAGAATTAACATAGTTCAAAAATAATTCACTTCCTGTACATATGCTTTAAAAAAATACATCAGCTTATCAATAAATGCTTCAGGTTAAAATATATGTTTTTAAACTGTACCACTATATTGAAATGACTGTAGTTGTGTACTGCCACTCTAATAATAATAATAATCATCATAATAAATTAACCAGACTGTATAAAATGCTGAAATATTTCTTTAAGGAAAATGTGGCAAAAAACATGCACCAAATTCAGTCATCCTACTTTCAATAAATAGCTACAATAATTATAATAGAGGAACAAATTAAATAGCATGTGTACCGGATTCATAAGAAAAAACAGAACTGGTAATGTAAATAAATGGGGTGGGGAACCCCAGACCTCTAATATAGTGTACCCTTTCCTTGTTCTCCAGCTATCTTAAGACTATAATTTCCAGAATTCCTTGCTGGAATTGAGGATGTTGTGATCCCCAAACAACTGAAGACATCAGTTGGTGAAGGTTGATGCAAAGCAAACAGTGTTCAAAACACTCTTTAAAAGATAATGGTTTCCCCTGCTTCCTAACTGATATTTTTAAAGGAATGCCATTTAAGACATACTCTACTACATTGCTACCACTTTTTTAAAAGAGGCACCTGATTGTAATTTATTGCTGCTTGAGTCTTATTGCTTGACTGCAAAAAGGACTTAAATTTGCATCAGGCTTGTGTTTACTTTGGTTCACTTTGAATATCAAAAATTTTCAGACCAATCCAATCAGAATTTATTAAATTCACCCTTCTAAGGGCGAGCTGGAAGAGCTGCCAATATTAATTTAAGAAAACTCTCAAGATAAACCATCAATTGATCGTCTTAGCACTTAATGATATTCTTGGGATTAAAGAACCTAGACTAATTGAAATGAAGGCCTTCAAAATGTTTCAGGCCCTTTGAAACACATTACTTTAAAAGGCACTTTCTTCATTCATACCAGCCTTTTTCTAAAAAAAAGAGGTGAACTCTTTGGGGTCCCCCTACAGTAAATAAACAGGTAGAAATGTATTAAGGGACCCAGGCGTAAAGTATATAATAAGTGATCCTTTATCACAAAATAAAGGAAGCAAAATTGAGGAGCTTCCCATTAGCATAGCAGAATACAAAATTCCCTATTCAAGAAAAAAACTGAACAAGGTACAGTAAAGTATTCCTTAACTTATCACCATTCATTTAATGATGGTTCAAAGTTACAATGGCCTCGGAAACAGTGACTTAGGATCCATCCTTGAAGTTGCAACCATCCCACTAGCTCCTCCCCTCCAAATCCCATTATGTGTTCACCATTTATGCACATGGCAATTGGCTATGAGATTTACTTAACCATATGATTCACTTAATGATTTCAGTGATTTGCTTAATGACAATAGTAAAATGGTAGTAAAACCGGGTATGTTCATGTGATGACTCGCTGAATGACCACATCACTTAGCAACCAAAATCCCATTTCCAGTTGTGGTCATAAGTCAAGGACTACCTGTAATGATGTACAGCATTAGGCTTCTACATTTCCATTCCAACTGGGACTGATAGGATAATGCCCACGCATGGTTCACTATATCTAGAGAGGCCTTAACAAAGTCAGCACCCTTGACCGCCTTAATTATTGCTCATGCACAGTGTTAACATTAGGCTGATCAGATTTGCATTTAACATCATTACATTTTTTTAAAATGTGCATATTTGTGGACAATTTGGTAGAATAACTCTGTTGGCCTAGGACCACAATAAAATTTTGTTTTGAATTGGTAGAATAGCTGCTGTGGTCTCTGCCAAGCAGTCTCCAAAGCATCTCTAGAAGTATATATTTTTAGTTTCACAATGAGAATTTCAGAATGATGCGACAAACAGGCTATTGCATCTAGACAATTTGTTACTTTAGGCACCTTAAAGTAATGCATATATTTTTAGTTGCACACCATTGCTTATGTGTGATTGTTCAACACCACAATGGGCAAGTCTCTTTTCAGGTCTCTTTCGTCAGATCTAGAGTGGGCCAGATGGGGACAGTGCTGCCATGCAGAGTCCTTGATGCTATCTGAGCGTGACTATTTGCTTGCAGACAGTTCATTACCTATTAAAATGCTGGTGTTACTTAGATGGATAAACATTTGCAAACAGATGCAAACCTCAAGAGAGCATCAAAGACTCCACCATTCAACCCTGAGCAACACATATTCTTTCGTACAGTGCTGTCATGTATAACATCTCCAATAGGGCATAAAAAATACTAACCTTGACTGGCATGTGGAGGGCGGGGAAGGTTGGGCAAAGTATAGTAGTAGTGCACGATCACCTCATTTTACACAATCATCTAATAAGAGTACCAGGGCCTACTCTCTAGGAAGAAATATTTCCTATGCTAACCTACCCCCACCTGCTGGACTCTTAATCTTTCTTTCTCTCTCTCTCTCTCTCTTTCCCTCCCTCTCACTCACTCACTCACACATACACCACACAAACACACCGTCGTCATCATCACTATGCTGGGAAATTAAAGAATTGTAGTTTAACGTATCTTCAGAGCACCAGGTTGGAAAAGGAGAAACTCTTACCCTGCACAACAAAACGTACCGCAACTAGAAAGGCCCAAATCATGCCTAATGTTTTTCACATATACCTACAAAACAAAAAGTTATAAAAATGTTTTTGCACTTTTAAATAGTTCCTTGAAAGTGTTACTACAGGAATGCATCAATATTCATACAACTTAACAATCAAAAAGCCTCCCCCCCCCCATAGCAGCCTTTGCATTGCAAGTGAAAAGGTGTCAATATAATATAATGTGACCTAACACAGAGCTTGTGCCGCATATTATCATTTAAGTAGCAACATTAATCTTCTCTCTTCTGGGAGAACATCCATACCAGGGCTAAGGTTTCAAGAACAAACTTTACCGTTGCAATGTAACAAAGATGGAGATGATTATACATCTTCAATAAACTGTTCAAATTTCCTAAGTGCATAGTACCTTGACAAGGAATATTGCAGAATCGTTTTATAAAAAGGAACATGTTTTCAAATGGTGGAGAAAGCAAGACTGCAATATGAATGCCTTAACTTACACAGTGATCTCCAACATTGCCCAATGCAATTATAATACAGATCCCCATCCAAAACCGTTCCTTATTCTCTTCTGGTAGAAAACAAAGGAAGGGACATACAAAACTAGAAATGTGGCACAGCAAAATGATCAAGAACTCATATTGAGCTTGTTTTTATTAAGTTCCCGTTCCAGATTTCCTATCAAGGTATCAATGCTTTCTTGCAAATTTTTGAGGTTAACTTGACGGTTCACTGCAGAATCCATTGTTTGCATTGTCAGATAGGCCTGAAAGGTATGTTCTTTGGAAACACAAATGGGCCGCCGTAGCAATGTTCTGGAAGCATCCACTTTGCTGCCGTCATCTCCACTTTCTGCCTCTTCTGAAGGGACGTCATCATAGTCTGCTTCACTCAGAGCTTCTTTGGGACTGACGAAGTAGTTCTCTCCACAAGCAGTCCAGTCTCCAGCATAGCGGTTGCTTGAAGGGCTGTCCAGTCTGGCTGGTCTGGACCGTAAGATCCCAGTCGCTTCGCTTAAATTTAACATTTGAGGCCGCTGCTTCTTAGGTCTCAGATAGTTCACAGAGGACTGCTGCTCCAGCAAGACGGTCTCTTCAGCAGAAGGATGTTGCACTATGATAAAGCATAAAGGAACTCACGTTAGCTTAATAATGTGTCTTAAAAGAAAACAGCAATATTACATTTTTTTACCACCAGTCTATGATTTTGAACATGCATTTATGCATGCACACTGAACAGCCAATAATTCTATTGTACTGATTTTGGTATCAGCCAGTCAAGTTATATTGAATAGAGAAAGCCAACTAGTAAACATTTCATCTTAAAACTACCATGCCTTTGTCTATTGCCACTGGAGGAATCTATTAAAACAGGAAGTCCACTGATTAACTCTGCAAGTTAATTTTGCAAGTTAATCACAGTCCAAAATCACAGTACAGTTCAAAGAGCTTCCAAATGCGATCTACAATCAACTATGAAAGAAAAAGCAGGCAGAAAAAACACACATTTGGTACTTTTGTTACCTGAACTCATGGTTTTACAGCTCTAGAAACTAAGTCTCCTCTTGTTATCGCCTTCCTATGGTAAACAGTACAAATGTTTTTATTCACCAACAACTGCTGCATAATTCAACTGTAAAAGTTTTTCTTCCAAGCATCTCTCTGTAGTAATGGTTCTATTACTATGATTTTTGGCTTGATAATTATGATTTTTGGTTCTATTATTATGATTATGGGTTCTATTGTTATTTTTGCTTGCAACAATATTCTGGTTGCTTAATGGAAAACAGAAGAGACACCATTCCTATCAAGAAGGCTTAAATTCTGTCAGTAAGACTTGATAAGGAATGAAGAGAAAATGGCAGGACAACTCTAGACTAATGGAAATAAGGTCCAAAAGAAGATAACAATCCTGGATGGAGGAAGTTGTATCCCCCTAGCTAGTCTTGTCAGAAGATGCAAAAACTGATGAATATGCAGAGGAAGCTTGTTGTAAAGAATGTGGAAGGAAGATAACATGAAAAGTAAAGATCTTCTATGACCATGGAAGTCATAAGGAGGAAAAAAATGAGTGAGGATTAAGTGCCATTGTAGTGGGTGAACAATTAACAAAAGAAGAGTGCACTTTCAAGACTTATACAGAGAGTCCTCAACTTATGACCATTCATTTAATGCTTGTTTACAACTGCGCTGAAAAAAATTGACCTACGAGCAACCTTGCACTTATCTCCATTGCAGCATTCCTGCAGCAATGTGATTTTATCTCTAGCGCTTGGCAACTGTGGTGAATTTACAATGGTTGCAGCATCCTGTGGTCATGTGATCTCCATCTGCAACCTGCCCAGTTGGCTTCTGATAAGCAAAGTCAATGGGGAAACCAGCAGGAAATATCGCAACTCAGGGTTACATATCTTGCTCAACAAGCATGGCAGAAAAGGTTGTAAAATAGGATACAAAATTTAATGACAAATTATCCAGTGCCTACTGTGGTCATTAGTTGAGGACTATTTATATATTCATCCTCTTGGGTTCTCTATGGAAAACATTTGGTGCACCAGAGAATCTATCCTATTGGGCTGGCATATCTATCCTGTGAGACTTTTTGTGATTCTTCAAATTGCAGTGACTCTGTAATTTCTAACAGTATCTGTCAGAGGTTATATTATTTATGTATTCATTATATTAATCCTGATTTTCCTTTAGAAGCGAAGAGAGCTTGTTGTAATATAAAAAGCTAACTCCAGCACACAGCATGGTAGGAGCCAATATATTCAACTTGCCATTTTCCCAGATACCCATATGAGTAAACTTTCACTCATGTTCAAATATCTCCCTGGAAGTAGTATGTCTTACCTGTCTAACAATTCTGGGGTTTTTTGTTTTTAAAAGATGAGAAAACATTTATATCAGCAAAAGCTCTTCCGCTTAGGATTTTTTGGGGAAACAACGGGCTCATATGTTAAACCTTAAGGTTAAACTTAACCTTATTAAGTTTTCTGGATAAACAAGGACCATGATTTTTCAATGTATAAATAAACAGAAAAATGAAAAGCTGAAGTGAGTCACAAGCATAGTTATCAAGTTTTCCATATTCATAAGTGGATTAATGTTTGGCTTTACTCTTTCACAGAAACAGAGCTCACTCCACAATGTTTGATTAATTTTTTGAAAAGCCAAAGAACTTGGCATGATATCCTGTAGTTACAGAGAAAAACCTTCTTCAAGGATCTGATTTTTAATAACTCTTAGTTTGAATTACCAGTCAAGCAGCTATATTGCTTATTTTCCTATGTTTTGTCTGTTGTCAGAGCAGATAATATCAGTTGTCCAGATTTAGGGGGGGAAAACATCTTGGCTTTCATTAAACTGACAATGTGGTCATCCTGTTAGCAATGAGTCTTCAAAGTAAAGCTGCAAATAAGTTTTTCTTTCCAAACAGTGGTATTATACTAGTGACCACCAGAAGATGCTATTGCTAAAGCAGAGAGCAACTACTCTAAAAACACTTCAGACTGTTTTCATATCTGCTTGAAAATTAACTGCTGAAGCTAAACCAAGGCCAAAAGTTAAGCTCATGAGTATCTGCCTGAGAGAAGCTATAGTTAGAACTAAGGTTATCAAATAATAAGCACAGAGAAAGAAGGAAATGGCAGAAGTCCCCAATAGCAAAGACTAAAAAAAGGGAGGGACAGGGAAAGGGGAGAGAGGACTCATGAAAAAGAGATTCCCTTCAGACATAGAGACAGTGGCCATGACTATAGTCCTTGAGTTAACAGGGCCACTTCAGGGTGCTGGTAATAAACACGCAGATCTAGATGTGTATGATGGCTGGATCTTATCTTGTTACTATGGGTACAAAAAAAAATCTCATTCATCTTTATTTTAAAGACATTTAAGGACAAAATACACAAGTCTGGAACGGATGCAAAAGTAAAAGAATACATTAGCAAGATAACTAATGAAGTTATAATTGATATGCCATAATAAGAGGTATAAATAATATGGCATAATACATTTGTCTTTTTTTGTAGGTTTATGCTACAATAAAAGTTGGAACAATGCAAGGGAGTCCACTGCTTTTACTGCAACAAATTAGCACATTGCTTTTAAAGAAATTAAATGTTCTTCATTTATGAGATTTTTTTTACCTGGCCACAACTGAAGCAGATAATGTAAAACTTCTATATGCTTTTTGAAATCCAAGGCACTGGCCAGTTCTTCTGAATCACTGAACACTCTGTTGTTGTGGCTGGTTGTTTCCTGCCACTGACTAAGTAATACAGGTCCGAAACACACCGCTAAATTCTGGCAAGTCATTCTGTTCACTTCATGGTATGAAGCCACCAGTTTCAGATGGTCCAAGAGCATCTTTAGGGTTGCCTAAAGAAAAAGAGGAACAGTAGTAGTTCATTAACCACAGGCAAAAAATTTAATTAAGAAGAGAGGCAGAGGCAATATTATTGAAGGCCTTGTTCCTTTAATTCCATCACACCTTTGTCATTCAAGCCCACTAGCTATGTCCACCTAAGATAACATTTCAAGAATACCTCTTTGTGAAGCAGAAGAGCACATAGATCTAAGGATTTTGCAGCTGCTCAATATACTATACATGCCCTTAAGGAAATATTTTGCAAAGGCCAATGAACTGCAATTTTCTGCATACTTACCTGGAAGTAAACTACCCAAAACACCAATCTTCTGCTTGGAGAAAGACTTTAACAATCAGCCTGGTCCCATGGACCAATTTAACAGCATTGCATTTAAATAAAATTAAATAGCACAGAAATTCTGCTCCATAATTGGTGCTGTATTAAATGGCTGGAAATATTGGTTGGGGCCCATCTCCTCATCTCTCCTGCAATCCCCTCGATTTGTTTGCCCTTTGGAGTCACAGGCAAGCTTTCTATGATACTATAATTTTTCCTGTGTTAAAACCAACAAACATAGTAAGAAGTTCCCACCACTTCATTAAGAACACAGGAAGCTGTATTAACAAAATTGGAATACCAAACAATCTAGCTCATAATTATTATCTGATTAGGCCCTCTGAAGTTTTAGGAAAATGTCTTTCCCAGCCTAATTGGATTTTTTGTTTTGCTTTATTGTGATTTATAGCACTTTATTTGCAATAGGTATTGCTGTTGTTTTAAAAGGTACCATACTAATGAAAGTAGACATAAAATCTATGTTGGCGTTCTGTTGCAAAGACAGAAGATAATTTAATCAACATTTGGGGGTTGTTGTTTTTTTACTATTTATCAGCTGAAAGCAATAAGTTTATGAAGTGTCCTACTGTAACCAAAACTACTCAGAAAGGGGAATGTATTGCCAAGTAACATGTCTCGGGTTAAATACAAAGCATAGTCAAAAAGAAGGGGGGAGATGCTGATGATAAAGAAAACCATCTTTTTGTTAGATTTGAAGGAAGCAACTCTGCTTAGAAAAATGCTTTGTCTAGCTGCTGTCAATAAAAGACTACGGCTGGTTTCCTTCACTAGGTTCTCCTCAACAGATGATTATGTTTCCATGTTGTAATTCAGCATATTACGACAGCATATAAAATTAATTAAGGAGCATGTTTTAGGCTGAAGTGCCTGAAAAGGTAGCTTGCCAGGAGAAAACCCTTGTGTATAGTACTTTATTGCCCGGAGTCGCTGGGATGTGGACAGCACACAAATTAAATAATTATTACCAAATCAAGAGCATTACAGGTAGTCCTTAACTTATGACAATTGGGATCAGAATTTGTCTTACTAAGCAAGGCAGTTGTTAAGCATGAATACCAATTGTAAGTCATTTTCAGTGACACTGTAACCTTGAACATGCACTAAACAAATTGTTGTAAGTTGAGGACTAACTGTATGGTTAATAGCAGAATAACAGAGTTGAAGGGACTGTGGAGGTCTTCTAGTCCAATCCCCTGCTCAAGCAGGAAACTTTACTTGAAAACTATTTGTTTCTACCAATAACATTAAATTAAATCACCCTGTATTGTTTGGCAGTGCAACAATGTATTTTTGGAGATTGGAGTTCTTACAGGCACAAGGTCCCTTTCATGTGCTTCCCGGACTTGGCTTATTATATGAGACCTTCTATTTGGAATAATGGAAACAAAGAGAAAAACTGTGATTTCTAGCAGTGGATAAACATAGCAACACAGTTAAAAAAGGTTGCACAAACAGGCTAAAGAAGCAAAGGGCTCTGGGTGACGGTCTCCCTTAGTTTAGGTGCTAATGGGTACTTTCCATTCTTAGCCTAACTTCCAAGGCATATGAAACATTAAACTTCTATAATTTGGAGAAATAACCCCATGCCTATATTAGTTCATGGGATCCTGAGCCATAATGATGCCTCTTTCTCTCAGCTCCAGCATATCTACGCATTTCTAACATCAAAAGAGCCTGAACGAATTGCCTCCAAAATAAGACTGCTTACCAAAATAGAGTGGAAGGAATCTACATCATATAGTTTTGTATTTGTTTGATGGCCACTGTTGACTTCATCTCTTAAGTCAAACATAATTTTATTTTCTTGTTTTTCTACACACACATAAAGACTAACTCAAAACTCAGACAGTCAGCTCACGAACTGGAATTATCTGATTTGGGCTACAAAGCTCTACACAAAGACTCCAAAAGACTAAAGTATAACTAAGCTAAAGAGTTAGTTTTATGCTGTATCATGGTCATCTTGCTCTTTGTAGATTTCGCAACCCTTGTTCTAGCAAAATCCAACTTGCCTCAATAATTGGACAACCATCCAGGCAGCCAGTCTGCTATTATCAAAGATAACCCTGAGTAGCTTTAGGCAAAGTTTTAGTGTTGATCTGTATCTTTTTCCCCCTGGAGGTTGCAGCAGAAAACAGTTCAAGGAGAGGAATCCTTATATAACTGTCTACCTTTAGACATCAGAAAGTAGCAGTAAGGGAAAGCCCCCAAATCACTGTTAACATCACTTCCTCGTACTTGTTAGTGAGAAGGGAATTAAACAACTCACTGAGGGTTTGGAAGGATAAAGGTTAGGCAGACTGGTGAATCTTTTTAAAGGAAAGTTTCGTGCTGGGTCTCTCTTGCTGCTGCTATAACCTAGACTGGCTTAGTTATAGAATGATTCCAACAAATCTTCTTAACAAAGTGACTTTGTAAACCTAATGGCAAAGCTGAGTTACTGCCAGAACTTGCTCCTATTCTGCCTGGACAAGCTGGCAGTCTAGACAAGTTGGCATAGACCAAATTGAATATGGTTCTAATGGCTTTCATGTGCAAAGCCGGATCACTTTTTGTGATTCTGCCTTGACAAACCAGTGGCTGCTTTGTAAAGGCAACATCAAAGCAAATTCTGACAATCTCCAGCAATAGGCATGCAAGTCCAACTCACAGCCAGAATTTGCTCCCTTGCCAAACGCTGGCAGGGGAGTCCTCATGTTTTCTGTACACCGCCCTGAGTCCTTCGGGAGAAGGGCGGTATATAAATTTAAACAAATAAATAAATAAATA
>JANHFO010004508.1:87292-100089 GCA_032468095.1 Pareas carinatus
GATGCAGCAATTAGTTCTTCCTGGTATTTAACTTTCAAGCCAGGTCTTTTCCCTTCCACACCTACACAAAAGAATCATCAGGTGATGGTGGAGTTTCAGAAAGTGTGTGTGTGCTTTTCTTGTTTGCTTTTGTGTGAGGCTACTAACGAAAAAAGACAAACAGATGCAACAGCTGGCCTTGTGCAGTGGCAAATGTGCCGTGGAATTGATCACAATCTGGTTTGGAGGAAAAATCTTTTGAACAAGCTTCACAAACTGATCTTTAAAATGCTGTCAGTTGTCTCTCACTGACCCAACATCATCATGGGAGATCATTTGATTGAAAGCAACTTTGAAACAGGGTACCAGATGTCCCCTAATTAAAATGGATGGACTTTATAGAAACCATTTATAAACACAGCAACTACACAGAACATCCTGTAGCCTGCTGATTTATCTTCATCTGATTGGAACTTTTAATATAAGTTAAAGTGCCAGCTACAAAGAACAGCTCGCTTGCCTGGATTCATTAAAAGCTCCTTGAATGAATGAGAACTTTTAAAAACCATAGAAAGAAATTACCGTCTTTAATTTTTGCTGCAGATGAGAAAATAAATGACTTCAAATTGTAACTGAGGAATCATAAGATTGGGATCACTTATTTTCAACCCTATATATGGAAAAATAGACAGATAAGGGGTGTGTGTGTGTGTGTGTGTGTGTAGGAATAATCATTTGAATGGGCAGCAATCTCTTATGAAGACCTACCAGCTGAAGTCTTAGATTGAAGATGATGTTTTCGATAGCCACATTAATGTGTTTCTCTTCTGTCATAGGAAATATATAAATTGTTCTGGTCCAAGAGCCTATCTTTATCATGTCTGCATAATGAAACTAGACAGTGTGGCTGCTCTCGCCCAATTTAATGTGGAGAAAACCAGGATTGCAATTTGTGGATTCTCTGCTAAATTTTTTACCTACTCACACAGTGTCACCAAACATAAGAATTGCTTTTCTGAATATGTGCTATGGCAGTATTGGGATGCCAAGGATTCATTTTTATTTTTGTATGCTTATTTTGATACAACTATCGATCTCTCATAAGACTGAAAGTCGAATGAAATTACTTTCTGGCTGCTGAAATCTGCAGGTTATCAGAGTTATTGCAGTGCATGGGAGTTTGATAGTTCTCTTAAATAAATAGAAAACTGATAAACCCATATCAAAGACGCCCCATCCAGAAATAAGTCTGCCCGAATTATCAGATAGCAGACGACCCCAAATCAGAAATCCTGTACTGTAATATTCTTTTGTCCTTTGTCCCTTTCTTGTCCTTCTTCTTTTCGTTCTTGAAGTCAATTTCCCTGGTTAATCTTTGCTGAGTTTTGCTTATGAATGCATGTCCTATATACTTTCCATACTTTAGGGCAGAGGTTTTCAATCTTTTTCAAGCTGTGGATCCCAAAACATGTCATTGCTACATGACGGACCCCATTCAATAAATTCAACTAATTACTAATCATCAATTCATGTATATTATTTTTTTTCAAATTTTTCTTGACCTGCCTGCAGACCCCCTGGCAACGTGCCATGGACTCCAAGTGATCCCCGGATCGCAGTTTGAAAACCTCTGCTTTAGGATCTTTCCAGCACACACACTAGACCATCCGCGTGGAATTTTAAGCTGACAGATCTATCTCAATCTTCTGGGATTTTGATAGTCCAGTGTAAGAGAATGGTCTGTTTTTGCAGTCAAATTGCCCATGGAGGGACATTTCCAAAAAAATATTTGCTGGGCCAACTGGAGCTCATTTACTTATTTAGAAATTTGTATGGCCAACTGCCTTACAACAGATAATTCAAAGCAACTCACAATAATGTTAAATAAAAAGAGCAAACCAACCCAACATGCCCGCATATCCCATAATTCAGCACTGGAACATCATATAGTCACGCTGTTACATTTCTATCCTAGTTCAAAACCTGGGTGAAGAGCCAGGTCTTCACAAACCTCTGAAAGGCAAATAGAGGAGGACTCTGAATCTCAGGGGGTGGGGCTGTTCTAGAGGACTGGGATAGCCACAGAAAAGGTGTGTCCCAAGCTTATTCTCAAAACTCATTAGATTGTTCTCATAGGACATTTTGTGCTGGGAGAAGAAGAAAAACATTCCATCCAAATCAGAACAATTACAAATGGTTCTAGGGTGCCTCAACTGAACAGAAAGGTAGGATCCGGTGGTTTTTTTACATTGACAGAATATAGCTTGAGAAGGAATTGCTGTTTGAATTTTTTTGTTTTTAACTAAGAACACGATCCAGGTAAAGTTAAGCATTTTTGCCTAATTCCTGTAAGAAGGTTTGGCACATGTCTATTTCTACTCAGCCTTAACACCACCACATCTATGATGGTAATATCTATCAATCATAAAACAAATGAACTTTATTCTCTTTCAGTAGATTGCTGTTGAATTGCTATTTTGTTTTGTTTTGCTTTTTTTTTTTACAAATGTTTTATAGACATCGGACCATATCGAAAACTAATCTTAAATTGATTTGAATGAAACAATCCAGAATCTTATCGTTACATATTTAATAGAGTTTGTGCAAACAAGCAAAAAGCTTAATATTCTCAAAGGCATGCTGGGATGCTGTTTGGAAGACACTGCAGGAGCTTAGACTGCATTCATTCATACATTACATTAACCTAGTAATGCTAAAAAATCTAAATGCATATTCAGTCGCATGTTTTTCTAAGAAGTTGCAGATCAAGCGTTGCCAGATCCAATCAGAATCTCAGCTTGCAATTATTAAATGTCTCAGCTATCAGATATAGTGCTTATCAAGTGGGAATACTACTACTCTGCCCATAGGCAAGAGATTCAAGACATGTGATAAAATTCCCTTGGAAAGCAAAACTCCAACCGCACAGGAGCAACCTAAACCGTGCATCCAAATTGCAGCCTAAGATTTCAGCTCAAACACTTGGGAACAATTCTTTGGGATTGGTCTTAAAATAACTATTTTTTCCAGGCTTGCAACCAGTATTGAGCATCCTGAGATATTAGTTGAAAGATTTCAATTAAGAGCAGTTAGTATTTGCACAATCCAAAGGCAAAAGGATCAACTGTAAAAATTTAGTGGTTTGTTAAGAAAAACTGACAAATATTACTGAGTGACGGTGTTCCAAAGATCAGTGTTAGGATGTCATTTTATTCTAATTGAAACATTTCCTGCTCATATTGCTTGATGTTCCAATATTTCAATTACATTTATTTTTGTAAGTGTTTACATTTGCAATTGTGCCTTATTTAGCTTCCATCAGCCTATTACAACACATAAGCACATATACACAAAAATCTATTCTCTCTCCCTCACTGAAAATTCTGAAATTGCATCAAGATATAAATTCAATCCATCAATTTGGAGTTGGAAATTTAAGTAGCAACCTTTACATTATGTCAGCCCTCTGGCTGATCTAAATCTGTTATCCATTCCATATGTGGTTTTGTGAAAGCCTTGTATGAATTGACACCAAATTTTCAGTCTTAGATAGGAATCTTCACCAGTATTCCAAAGAAATGCCAAAGACTCAGAAGACTATTCAATCCACACATCTCATTGTGCTACTGATCCAGTAAAAGTTAGGTTGAACTTTAAAATACTTGTCTCAAAGTGTGGTGATGGAGGCTGTTGTAATCAGACTAACATTTCTTCCTGGGCTGGGGAGGAAGTAAAGAGACAGTGTAATTTTACATGAAGATGCAGCAAAAGGAAAACAGTAATGCCTATTGTAATGTCTTAAAGAGTATCTAATGTCAAAATCACTAGCATATTTCAAAACCTGTTGCACTTAACTCTTGAGTGATCCCACAAATACAAAGGGCAATGAAACCACAACTGATGGCTGAAGTACAGACAGGAGAAGAACATTATAGTGCATTTCTGCTGGCTGACTTCCAGTGCTAATATGGGCATCCACATGTGGACAAAAGGGCAATTGACATGACATATTCTTGCAATAATTTCATGAATGTTTGACATGTGACATTATTGTGGCTTTTACTGGTCATCTGTGATGGGTAATACACTTGCTTTCTCATCATCTCTCTACATTTGGGTATTTCTGTCATTCAATGGCTTTTGAACCCCAATGGAAAGTAAAACTGAACAGAGATTCCCTAACAGAACATCAGAGAGATGCTCCACAAGTAATTATCCAATTACTTGGATAATAATAATAGTAATACCCCTGAACCTTTACTAATTAGCAAATGATGGGAAGATCAAATGTTAGGACTCAGGATCCATTCACTACTTTATAATTGCTCAATGTAGAGTCTCTACTGTTTTAGTGCTAATCAATATTCTATTACATATCTGATTCAAGCTGTAAAATAGCTTACATTTTGCACTCTTAAGGAAACTAAATGGTTTCCTCAGACTGTATGGTTACTCAGACTGTAATAGGCCTGTTTGGGACACAAAACAAAACAGAAGCAAACCAACTATACTAGGGTTACACTTTTGAACACAAAGCTTTTAAAATGCTATACAACTGTCTAATCCTATTAAAGTTTCATCTAAAAACAGAGCCAACACCTCAATCCTACAAAGTAGGTTTAAATTGCAGTTGAGCACTGTAAACATTAATTTAGAATGGAGGATTGATAGTGTTAACGTACTCCCAACTACTCTAAGCAGAGAGGAATTTCAGGAGCTAGGTGCACCAAGTTCAGTTTTTTAGAAGAATGAGTTAATGGGGATTTTCTTTGTTTCTGGTTTTTTCCCCCCTCTGTAGCATCATCCCCACACCTCAAAGTCTGCATGCTCTTTTGAAGCTGGCTTTATAAGCATCTTCATCCCGAAACCTCAAAGTAGAGAAGACAGTGCCAATGAGCTAGAGTTCCTGCTGTAAATTGGGGGTGAGAGTGGCAAACATTCAGTCATTCCAGTCAAAATGCACTGCAGGTCCCTGGAGCAAGAAAAATCTTCTCATACTCCCTCCCACACAATGTTTTTTTTTTTTAAAAAGGCACATTTCCAGAACATACTGTGTGTTTGTTTGGCCTTTTGTAAAAAAACAAACACGTTTGCTATAATAGAATACAAAAAGCTACAACACACACAAGCCACCATTTCTCTCTTGCATTTAAAAGTCCTAAAACAACTTTTTCTGGGGAGATGTCTCAAAGCAGTAAATGTCCATTCTTCCCTAGCTTTCCACACAGGAGAGAAGGAAAAGATACTACTAACCGTCCCTACTTCACACTGTCACTGATCTAAACCTGGTGTTTTGCAGCCAGCTGGCTCCGAGGTGATGACTCGTGTGCCCACAGAAAGGGCTCTGAGTGCCGCTTCTGGCATGCATGCGATAAGTTCGCCACCGCTGGTGTAAGTCCATGATAAATAGTGATAGATCATTAAGGATTGCCCCAAAACATTGCAGCATGGACTACCACCCCCTTCCTCTTGTTAGTGTGTCAACTCAACAGCCATGGCTTGTTTTGAACTCTGTTCCTCATGCCTAACAGGTGTTTGTTGTTCTACAAGTACCAAGCAACTTCAGTCCTAATTTTTGGGGCTCCTACCCTGTTGTTTTGTTCTGTTGCTTTTATTACTTTGTGTGCTGCCCAGAGTTATTGTTATAATATGGGCTGTTATATACATATTTTAAAATAAAATACAATGCTGATGTCTGTTTCATTTTTTTTAAAATGTGGATGCTATTATTCCTGGTATAGAAAGATTAGCATTCGTGGAGTAAGCTTCTTATTAGTAAATAAGACAGTTATTTTGTTGAGAATTCTATGGAATATTAAACATTGACCCTTTTCACTCGATCTGGAAGTGATCCTAGATTTCCCTAGATAAAAATGAATTGGAAAAAAATAGTAGTCCAATTTTACCAGAAGAGGCCTAGAACAAAGATCTGATCTAGAAAAGTCTAATGTTGTAAATTTGCAAAAGACAGGACCCTGATGCATTAATGCCTTAATCTGAGCTTGATCCAACAAAAGTGGTGCTGTTTAGGATATGAGAGAGACACTTTGTAAATGGCCCTTCAAAATGCTTTGTTCAGGAAAACAAGACATGTCCTCTGTGATTGAAAGGTGACATAGGTCAGACACCTTGTAATGTTTAATATGTAATTTGCTCTGGGAAAGCTTTTGGAACTGAAGTCAATTTAGGGACCAATGTTGTATTATAATAGCCTGCTTCTTTCATTATCTTCTCTCCATCTTATTTATGATAACACTGGTCAGCTGGGAGACATAAAAATGTCCAAACAGCTGGGTTTAAGGTGATATCTGAAGAGTCTAGTGCCTCTTTTACGATGCTTCTGTTTCTATATTTTACTGTTTCAGTAAATAGGGAATGTTTTTACTCGGGGCTGGGGCAGAGGCAATTTCAGCAACCCACACACAAGGATAGTAAACCAGACAGAGAATTACAAAGTTAGCAAAGTCCAAAGCTTCAACTTTGTCTGCCTGGAGGCATGTGGAATTCTAGGTCTGTTTACTCTGCTGTGCAATTAAACAAATGAAATATTTTACATGTGAGTCACCCCTAAGTTTTACACACACAGAGATTCTTTTTTAAAAAGTCTATTCTTTCACTGAAATCAGAAGAGTGTCGGCATTTCTGCTTCTGTGCAAAAGCAAACTCTATCCATTAATATAGTGTATGATTATGTCAAATGTCTTCTATGTTTTAACAATGGATCTCTCCAAGACAACAATGATATGGCTAGAAGGTTAATAATTAAAATGTGTGGTGATGATCATCATCATAATTAGTAAGCTAGGTGAGGATGATGGCCATCATCTTCATTAGTAAGCTAGGTGAAGTTGGTGGAATGATTAATATTTGGAGAGCAGATCACTATGAAATACTTCTTACAGTAAGCTAGCTGGAACAACAAAAGATATCCCAGAA
Source organism: Pareas carinatus (assembly GCA_032468095.1). Taxonomy (NCBI): domain Eukaryota; kingdom Metazoa; phylum Chordata; class Lepidosauria; order Squamata; family Pareidae; genus Pareas; species Pareas carinatus. Next base: position 94,208 of record JANHFO010004508.1, read on the forward strand.
GAGAATGGTAAATCACTTTCCTCTTGTTGCCAACAAATTTCTATGGTTATCTTCCTGAAATCATGAAAGTTTACCTTTTATTTTTTCCTCTGGGAGTTCAAGCATAGTAACCGGCATTGAAACACACCATACAAAAGGCTCATTAACTCTGATCTGTTCATTTCTATTCATTTCTGTATAGACTGTGCAGAAAGTTTTCCATTGTATATTTTAATAAATGAAACAGAAATTGTCCTTGAAATGAGCTCTTATTTACTTTTCCACATAATCATCACCTTTCCAACATACTTCTGCAGCGATGGATAAGCTACTTAGAGCTGTGATGAAAGAACAACACACATTATGTCTCTCCAGCCAAGTCCTGACAGTTGTTTCCGGTTTTTCATTTGACTCACAAACAGGTGTCCATGATTCCTTCAATTCTTGGAAGGTAGAAATCACATGGCAATAAGTTTGCCCTGAAAGCTGAATGGGGTAAGATGTTGAGAGTCAACTTTGCAATTGCCTCCTGAGTGGCTTGTGGTGTGCGAGGCTTAACTTTGTCCATGTCACAGCAAAATTTCTTCTTGAGCTTCTAAAATCTGCTCAATCATGTTTACAAAGCTTTAAAAATTGCATGTACCAACCACTCTGACGGATAGTGGCGCCAGATTCAAGAAAATCCATGTGAGTGATACTTATGTCTCAAAAAAGGTGACCATTCTGCTGAAGCCAAGGTTTTCAATTTTGTTTTGTAGGAGAAGCTTTGTGATAATATTCCATGGACTGCCACTTCATTTCTGGGTTGTAATGATGAGCCTATGTTTCATTAGCTGAATCCTTACCTTGATTCATATAGCATGGCAGCAATTAGCTGGCAGTTTTCAGCTTCTGAAGCTTTCATGTCTGCTGCCAGTCTGCAACAAACCAATCTTGCAGTCCTTCCAATGTGGAAGAACATCACTGTGATCCACATGGTCCCATGTAATACGCATCAGCCTGCATAGCAATTTCACTATGAATGATTGTCTTGGGTCAGTTCATCAACTTTCCTGATATGAAACTCATCAGTTGTTACTTTATTCTTGATCACCCAAATCAGCTCTTCCTGGTTTGATATATATATCTATATAAATAAACATGAAATACTACTCATTCACTGACTGACTCGGTGCAAGATCTCGAAAACTATTAAAGCTACAAACATGAAATTTGCTTTGTTAATTATAACAAAATCATAAAAATATATTGCATGTTTAGTGTGATATTTGTTCCTGCATTTGAGAGGCAGAGAGAAAGAGGGGGAGAGAGAATGAGAGAGACAGAGACACAGAAAGCGAGGGAGACAGCGAGGGAGAGAGAATCAGAGAATGAGACACACACAGAGAAAGAGAAACAGAAAGACAAACACAGGGAATGAGAGAGAAAGCAACAGAGAGAAACAGACAGAAAATGAGAGAAAAAAGAAGCGGAGACACCTGATCAGGCCTGCGCGGGGTTGCTGGATTTCCCCCCCAATCCTCATTTTGTAATTTTTGGGCCTGCTGCTCCTATCCAGCCCCGCACTCACCTGCCCTGTTGCTGAAAGGAGACCTGTGTGGCATTGCAAAGGAGGCCTAGGCCAGATCCCCCCCCAATCTCCATTTTGTGATTTGCAATGCGCAAATGAACGTATCTACCAAATTTCATGTTTGTAGCTGTTATGGTTTTCAAGATCTGGTGATGAGTCAACAATTTATATCCCAGCAACACACACATATCAGCAACACACATTACACAAGCCAATACTATCACCATAAATAGCTTGCATTGTGTGGTAAATTTCAACTAGAAAGACTCCCACAGTAAAAAAAAAAAATCAATCATGGCATGTTGCTTAAAGCATTGTGACAAGTTATTGCAGGCTTCTGTTTCACAAACAAGAGCCACACAATCTTTTCTTGCAGCAGCAACCCATCATCTCAAATGAGAGAACAGATGCTAAAGAACATGTCAGTTTTTTTAACCACACCAGTACTGCCATCTGTTGGCAATTTATAGCATTGGAGGCAGTACTTTTCATTCAGTCTTCATAAAACATTTATACAGGAGGAAGGTCATTTGGATCATTATTTTAGCCCCATTCACACATTCATCAGCATATACAGAAAATCCAGTGTGTAATTCTCTGCTCAATACCCCCTTGGAACATTACATTAAACCTGCTTTGCTGGTGAAGATTCAGTGTTTTAAAGGTCAAGGATATTCAAAATATTTTTATTTCCCTATGGATAGAAACACTGGTTTATTCTAATGTTATTTCTAGCAGAGTTTGATTTCACAGGCCTCTTTCAGCATAATCTTTTCTATTCATTCCTAAAAAAAACCCTGCAGCACTTTGGTATAATTTTTTTAAAGGGGCTGTGCTGTGTAGTCCAAGTTATGTAGTAATTCCCTATTTATAAAATACGGTGCCATTTTAAGGCTAATGGCTGCAGTCCAGAAACCACTAACTACAAATAATCCAGCTGGGTTCACTAGTGAATAGCTTGTTTCAAGCTTGCATATTTGTAGAACTGCTGTTAAGCCTAATAATTAAAATCTGTTTCATAAGTAAACTGCACAAAGATGACTAGGAATGGCCCAGGAAATAATGTTTGTGTTGCATAGTGGTGAAATTGTTTACTAATATAACACAAATTTTACTTGAGAAACAAACTGAGGGCTGCATTCCAGTCAATGGGATGAGACAAGCAATAGGTAGGTAACTAATCAATAGGTTAATCAAAAGAATAGTCAAAGTCAAGGAAATAGGTAGGCAATTTATTTAAAATATAAATATGTTGTTCAGTTGCCAGGTTGTATCCAACTCTTCGCAATCCCGTGGACTATAGCACACCAGCTGTCTCCCACTGTCTCCCAAATGAGTTTGCCCATTCATGTTCATTGCGTTGGTGACACTATCTAACCATCTCATCCTCTGCTGTTGCCTTCTCTTGTGTTTGACCTTTTCCAGCATCAGCCTTCCAATGAGTGAACATGTTATCACAATTTATATGATATAAAAAAGCATTTATTTTATGCTTTCTCTTCTGTGATGTCAATAATAGTTATCACGCAGCAACTTTTAGAGGTGATTGGAAGCCAGACCCAAAGCTTTGGATCCCAGGTGTGACCTTGGGGTGTTGCTAGGATGAAAATAATGAGTTCTATCCGTTTAACCTATTCCCCCTCCAACTGAGTCAGAATATAGCATTGTATACAAAAGATATATTACTTTGGGAGAGACAGGGTTAAAAAGAACTTATTTTAAAAACAAAATGTAAAATCAAATACGCAATTCTGGAATTCAGAATGGAGGGTGTTCTCTGATTGAATATAGTGGGATAGTAGAAACATGGAGTAGAATACTCAATTCAACAGCAAAATAGAAAGAAGGTCTAATTTTTCCTATTCGCCAAGAAAGGAGCCACCATAGATTGCTAATTACACCTGACCTTCAGGGAAAAAGTCCACTTATTTAAAAGTCCTCTTACTCCAGAGCTAAAGAGGAGGACTTTTCAGGTTCTGTAATGAAAACGTTGTCCCATAACATATTCAGGTATTGTTTTGCATGACATTCCTATAATTCAATCTGGTACTTTCTAGATTCCTTGGAATACACTCCTGGAAACTCCCTTTCCACTTTCTGTTTGAATACTTATCTTCATATGATCATCTGTAAGAACAGGCTTTGGATGGAAAATGATAGCAAGACATGCCCTGTTGGCGGAATCAAATTCTCAATTTCATCCTGGAACATTTGTCATGAGAAAGCTACTTTCCATAACATGATTGGGAAGGAGAGCTGTAGAAGGCAGTCTCAACCAGAAAGTTCTGTGGCAATGTGGATCAATTATTTGCTTAGGAAGTTCATCCATAATCCCATCCATCCACTCAAAAGGAATATCCAGTCACTTGGATTCTCCAGAGGAACTAACCTTACATATTAAGCACAGGAGAAATAGAATGGGCTGAAATTGTCGATTGTAGCTTATATGTACATGACATGATGAATGTACTTTATGATTATTAATGTATTTTGATTATAATCACAATTTATCTATTGTAGCTTGTATGTACATTGAGAGCATTAACACCAAAGATAAATTCCTTGTGTATTCAGACACACTTGATCAATAAATTCTACTTCTACTTCTAATTAAATGTATGTTTCAATTGGAAGAGAAATTAGCTGAGGCTAGGATTTTTCTTTACAGTCATATTCACAGAATTCCACTGGACATCTACACAACTTTCACCCTCTACAATTTGAAGGTAATTTGGCTTCAGGAATAGCTGGCTTCCAGAACGCAATCCCATGAAGGGAGGACTTTGATGGCACTCCCAAGTATGCAGGGGGCACCCTCTTAAAAGCAACATGGATTACAAACACAAGTGGTTGAAGAAATGTGAAAATTCCCTGTCATCCAAACATCGATAAGAAAAACCTAACTTTTACTACTTCATTCCATTCAGTTTCACACCTATAACGCTCTACTGTATTCTTCTTGTAAGCAAAACTATGTGATAAGGGACAAGCACCGCATTGCAGTTTTTTTCTGATTTGATTCAGTTGCATACCTGTATGACTGATGGGTCCCTGTTTGGGCACCTCTTAGCAGGTCAAAGCCTGCAGGTCTTGAAAGGAAGAATCCTGAAGACAGACACACACAAATGTGTACTCTGTCTTAGATTAAACCCGTTCAACCTGTTCTGTAGCTACTACTCACTGTTAAAGCAGTCAGGTAAAACTCCAAGTGCGAAGAGTCAGGAATTTTTCCATATATCCAGCCATTTGATTGGCCAGGTCTAGTTTCACAATTAAAAATGCAGTAGACATAGAACAGGCTTTTCTCATCATCTATATACTACTAAAACTCTCACGCTTTAACTGGGAGAAATGCTGTATCATTGGGCAAAACCAAAGGACATCAAATGGGCTAACTTATACAATGCATCCAAAACGTAGAACCCACAACTCTTGTGGAACTAAAATTTGGCAAATGTTATAAAACCTTTTATGACAAAAATGAAGCATGAAATCTTTCTTATGGTCAACTGCTGATGTTTGACTGAGCTATACAGTTCACCATGGGCTACTTTCTAGGCGGATACATCTCTGACTATCGTCCCAAATTTTTAAAGAACTTTTCCAGTATATTAGAAGCCCTGCCATTGTTGAAGTCATTGAGGAATCTGGTATCTCTGAAACGTTGACCCAATAACTTCAAGGTTTTCTAGTTTTAACAATGAGGATAGCTATTTCTGTACCACAGATCTGCTAACTTGACAGCCAATCAGAACATGACTTTCCTAGATGTCTCAGCTACTCAGTGTTCAGCTATAGCTAATAACTGAATGTTTCACCTCAACTGCTTAGTTTTGCATATAAAAAACAAATCCCTTCCCTGTCAATCAAATAGGAAAATATTATACTCTAGAAAGAGTGCAGAGAAGAGCAACAAAGATGGTTAGGGGATTGGAGGCTAAAACATATAAAGAACGGTTGTTGGGATTGGGTGTGTCTAAGTTTAATGACAAAAAGGACTAGGGGTGATGTGATAGTGTTCCAATATATGAAGGGTCACCACAGAGAATAGCGGGGTCAGTCTATTTTCCAAAGCCCTGAAGGCAGGAAAAGAAGCAATGGAGGGAAAATAATCAAGGAGAGAAGCAACCTAGAACTAAGGAGAAATTTCCTGATAGATAGAACAATTAAACAATGGAACGATTTGCCTCCAGAAGCTGTGAATGCTCCAACATCGGAAGTTTTTAAGAAGAGATTGGACAACCATCTATCTGAAATAGTATAGGGTTTCCTGCCTGAGCAGAGGGTTGATCTAGAACAGAGGTCTCCAATCTTGGTCCCTTTAAGGCTTGTG